>CAIGRO010283863.1:0-19297 GCA_903798355.1 Fraxinus baroniana | reverse complement strand
ATTCAGATGAAATATCCAGTGAAAATGAATAAAAATAAAAGAAATAAAACTAGTTTATAAAATTATTCTAAACTTAAGGACCTATTTGGCAATAAATAACCAATTTCATTAAGGGTAAAATTGACATTTTAACAAAATTATTTAAAAGTCACTGTTCATGGGTTATTTTGAAAAATCCCCCTTCTCTAGATCTGTAAAATGCATTCAAATAAGGGGCATATTTGGAATACTGAGCTCCTGTAAGGCTCCGTTTGATACACCATATTTTTCATAGACATTTTCCAACTTTTGTAGTGTTTGATAAACAAAATTTTCTCGGGAAAATGTTTTTCAACTTTCCAAATTTTTCACCTTTTTGAGGAAAATAAATTTTTGATGTTTTGGTTGATAAATATTTTTAAGATTTTTTTTTTTTAATTTGCAATTGAAGTTTTTTTTAGACACAATGGTAAAAAAAATTATCACTTTTATTGACAATTTTCATGCAAAATAAAGTCAAACGAATAATATTCGGTATTGTAATTTTTTTTTTTACAATTAAAACAAATTCTAGACCCAATAGTAGAAAACATTATCACTTTAATAGACAATTTTTATAAAAAACGAAGACAAACGAATACCAAACTTTCAACATTTTCCATGAAAAATTATATTAATCGAACACATTTAATTACAATTCTCAGCAAAATAATTTCTAGATAAATCAATTTCATATAAAGCATTTTCTTTCCACCCACTTTCCACATTTGCAATCAAACGAACCTTGATTTCAATTATTTTTTTAAAATTTCTTATTTTTAATTTTTTGAAATTGAAAGAAGTCATACATGCACTTGCCCCACCACAATTTTTTTTTTTATTTATTTTTTTTGTATTGGTATTGGTTTTTTTACCATTTTGTATTGGCGTTGGTAGTAAAAGTAATTATCAAATATGTTTTCAAATATGGTTCTAAAAATGGACGATAACATTGGATGAGAATGATGACATTTTAAAGAGACAAGTCGAAAGTCAGTATATAATTAATTAATAAAGACTTGTGTCAACAATGTTTTATACCAAAAGTTCATTCAGTACTAGTTTTTCTCTCACATTGTGAGCAATTTCCTCATTTTAACAAATAATGTTCTAAAAAAAAAAAATTCGAGGGCGTTGCCCCCGAACCCCTGTGGCCCCCACTCCTTCAGCTCCCAAACCCCCCTACTTCGATAGGCTGGCTCCGCCCCTATGCACTTGCATGTTTGAATGTAAAGCTGAAGATGATTGCCAATTTGAATTTATGTAGTACTCAATACTTCATTCTTTTTACACAACTTCACATCACATTAGACTATTGGGAACTATGAACCTGAAATTGAACCATATCTTCTCAATTATTGGCACACAGTCTGTTTCTTTCATCCAACCACATCTTGTCAATATCTATTATGTCACACTATTGGTCATATACTTTGTGGCAAAGTAACATTATTCTAAATAAAATAACTTTCTAGCCCAAAAGTCACAACTCGCGCTGTATCCAAAAAGAAATACTATGAAATTAAGTCAATTAAAGTCGTTATCAGACATATATACATCCAAGACGTAAATTATTTTTTCTTCCTTGGCGACAGGGTAGGGGGGATGATGACAGGTGGACATGTAACAGAAACAAAATGTGACCAGCAGAAATGGTGTTATCAAAACATAGCAACTTTATGGTGATAGCCCATAAGAAAGTTAGTCCAAGCAGCCTGCTTATTTTGCATTCTTATACATGCTGTCAATAACATTCTGCAAAAGAAAGTAACCGTATAAGGAACATAGAAATGGTGTGCATATCATGGGTAACATAAAATTTGGCTTGTAAATACAATAACACCAGACAGTTTAGCTATTTGATTTGGGCGGTAAGAATGGCAAGATGCTCGGAAAATGTAGAAAGTTCCTATGTGCCTCAAGGATAACACCAGCAACTTATAACAAAAGAAAATATGCTTGGCAAATTTGAGTGAGCCCACTAATATCAATGGAGAGACAAAGGAGAATGGGGAGAAGAGAAACACCAAACAAGTGATGGTTGCAGACACAGCCTTTTTAAAAAAGATGGCAATTTATTAAACCAGAACCAAAAAGCATCTTATGATCTACTTAGCCTGGTCATAGAAAATCTACCTGGTAATACTTGAGCAACTGGGGCCTTTTCTTCTTAAATGTTGGAGTGAGAAGGTCTCGTTCCATGTCAAATGGTTCCGGATCAAGGTGTACTGCCTTTATGATTTCAAAACCCTTTAACTGCCAATTATGTAATAGAAAAGTTTAGAGAAGCATTGAAACTTCCAAAACAATTTTCTTCTGCTATACTTTCAGCAACCAGCACAAAAGACAGAAGTCTATATGATTGAATAAAAAAGGTAAAAGGGGAAAAATACCTTCTTTTCCTTTCCAATCTTTGAGAGCTCTCCAAGTATGCATTCTTTCACTTTCGGATTACGACAAAGGGCATTGAAGTCCCCAGATATACCATTCTGTTCCGCCCACCGTTCAACTGCTTGTTTGCTTGGGTTGATTACAGCTACAAGAAAAGACTCAAAGCTGTTCCCATATATCCATATCTGCAGATTACTAAATGTCAAAGCAAGAAACAAAATCTCAATCGAGATAATGTATCAATAATCAAATGCCCCAAAATCACAACATTTTACATAGACCATTTCTTTATCTTCTTTTTTCCCCCTGAATTGTCTGGTTTGCAGATAGATATCATAGAGAAGAATATGCAAATTGTATATGCATGTGTACATATTTGTTTATCTGTCACAACAGTTGACACACATACTGATTCAATATCGGGAACTAGACCATAAATATTCTCCAAGTTTTCCACGGCAACATATTCTCCTTGAGAGAGCTTGAAAATGTTCTTCTTGCGATCAATAATTTTCAAGCTTCCATTTGGTTGCCACTCACCAATATCCCCTGAGAAAAGAGATTTTTATCAAAATGAAGATGAAAAGACATTCGAAATACTGCACCGCAAATTGAGCTAGTGACGGAACAAACAAACCTGTGTGGAACCAGCCATCAGTCAAGACTTCATTTGTAAGGTCCTCACGTTTGAAGTAGCCGGAAAATAAAGTATCTCCTCTTATGCATACTTCTCCACGTGGAGTACTTGAAAGGGCATTATAATTCAATTCGGGAACAGATTCCAGGCGCACATCCACATTGGGCACTGGAGGACCCACTGTACCTAGCATGTCCATCTCATCTGGTATAGATACGAATGTACCAGCACAAGTTTCTGTTAAACCTATATCACAGTAGAGAAATCAAGTCAGATACCATCTAGAGCTGGAAAATACGCTATTACAACTGCCAATCAATGAATTTCCAGGTTCAGGAAATCAGCATTACACCTACACAAACCTTTATACTACAGCGACAATTTATGATATTTAAAAAAGAAAATCTATCCTTTTGTCCCTTGAACAAGAGTGTCTTACTAGCACACAATTAATGACATTGTATGATAAAGCCGCAAATAATGGAACGTGTGCTCCACTCTACATTTTAATTTCCATAAAAACCAGAAAAGGAAGGTTTACACTTTATGAACCAGATCTATCTTACAAATATTAGGGCATCAGGATATTATTAACTGGTAGCATTATTTAGGGAAAAAGCAATTCAAAAGATTAAATATAGCTCACTAGTATAACAAATATAAACATGGCACTTAAAATTTGCGGATTAACCTATGTTGAAATTCTCAGCTGACACCTCTATGGGAATAATAACATGACATCTGGATTCCACATCGCGAAGCAAGGGGCCAATTATTAATTTCGTAGTGTTGAACAGATAAAAATACACTTCACTAGGAGCAGGAAGTCACTGTAATATGAACAAAGAGAAAAATATCCAATATTGGCAGACATAACTTGATAGGATGAAAGCAAATACCGTATCCTTGAAGAACATATGAACATGTCACTACTCGTAGATACTCTTCTACATGAGGGGCAAGAGGTGCTGCTCCAGACAAAATAAGTCGTACATTGCCCCCTAACCCCTGTTTTACCTAGAAGAGCACGCAAAAGAAATGCCAGTTATATTTTCGCAGAAACATGGAA
Source organism: Fraxinus baroniana (assembly GCA_903798355.1). NCBI lineage: Eukaryota > Viridiplantae > Streptophyta > Magnoliopsida > Lamiales > Oleaceae > Fraxinus > Fraxinus baroniana. The sequence goes on along the minus strand of CAIGRO010283863.1, from coordinate 15,182 downwards.
GAATATAAACAAAGGCATAGCAGGTCCATTCAGCATATATTCACTACCTTACTGAAAACGATTTTGTCACAGAGTGGAGCAGCTTCAGAATGTTTCAGTCCGTTCCTCATATTACGTAACTTGCTGCATAAATTTTAACATGCATATTAGAACAATAGAAAACATAAATGGTTAAAGATTCAAGAAACAGCCAAACATTTCAAGTTGAAATAGACTGACAGGATATTAAATAGAGTGACAAAATAGTCAGTAGTAGCATTGAGCACCACTTTGACAATTTACTTTGACTTGATTTGCTCAAGAAGCCAGCAATCAGTTCCTCTGGTAAGAACTCAAGATATATAGGAATTCAAGTTCAATTTAAACTTCCACTGATTAGTCTTCCTCCATCAAGAACAAAGGAAAGCTATAACAGAACTTACTAAGAGTATGCAAAATTAAACAATGTTTGTCTAATGAAACCCCCAGCAGCAATCTTCTGTTGCAAACCTGAAATGAGCACAGAAATCAAGGACAACAAAATGAATGTATCAGTCCAAAGAGAGAAATTTTATGACTGCTTTGGAGAATAAACAAGCAGAAAGTTGCCTTGTCAATCCCAGAATACATGAATTTTCCATTCCAGATTTTAAAATGTCATATGCTGCTATTTTATTAGTTCCATTACTAATACCTAACAATTCATTTGACGACTATGGACACTTCAACTAGGGTAGCATGTCGGACATGTGTCGGACACTCTGCCATGGTCATTTTTTCTTTATCAAAAATATTATATATCTTTTACTCGGTTATTATTAAATAACAAATAGGTAGTCATATTTAAAAATTTCGATAAGAAAAATTAATGAAGGTGGAAAAATATGCATGTACTGTAATATAGAAGATTCTACAGCTATTGTATTTCCTGATTTTAAGAATTAGTTCTGATTTTTCTCCCAAAATTAGGAAATTTCCTGATTTTATTATTTCCTCGTTTAGTTTGATTCTTTCTTGTTTGATTCTTTCTTAGTTAGCCTCTACAGTTGTAAATATATACATGTAAACAGTCATAACTTCAATAATATTGAATTGACAGGTTTTGTCATGGTATCAGAGCCTTAGGCACATAATTCAGTACAACATGATCGCATGAAGCATATAGAAGTTGATAGACATTTTATAAAGGAGAAACTTGATAGTGGCCTGATTTGCACTTCATATGTCTCCACAGAGAATCAACTCACTGATATACTTACAAAGGGGTTGTCCAGTACAGTTTTTCAGAGTTTAGTTGACAAGCTTGGAATGGATAACATCCATTCATCAGCTTGAGGGGGAGTGTGGAAAAATATACATATGCTGTAATATAGGATATTCTACGGCCATTGTATTTCCTGATTTTAGGGAATTAGTTCCGATTTTTCTCCTAAGATTAAGAGATTTCCTGATTTTATTCTTTCCTGATTTAGTTTGATTCTCTCCTAGTTTAGCCTCTACAGTTGTAAATATATACATTTAAAGAGTCATAACTTCAATAATATTGAATTGACAGGTTTTGTCAAAATATAAAACTAAATTTATACTATATAAATGAAGAATTTTAAAGAATTTAATTAACGTGTTGACGACGTATCATGTTAGTATTTTTTTGAAAAATTGCATGTCGGTGCTTCATAGATGACAAGTAACTTATTTGCATGAGGATGGACCACTGGATTGAACAAATATAGGTCAGAAACTGGATTTCATTGTCACAGCAGGTTATCTACACTTAAAACAGTGAAGAAGCAATATCGTCATCTAATATTTACTAAAATCATCTAATATCAGTACTGTATTTTTCAACATTCCACAACTGTGTAACAAAATATAAATATCTACAAATTAATAATATTGTTATAAATCTGGATGAGTAAAACAAACCTGAATAAATTCTATCTAATACCCGAGGAACGGCGCATAAAATAGTAGGTTTTAGCTCTCCAATGTCTTCAACCAATAACTTAACATCCTGCAGACAAGTTAAATGATTAAATTTACATAAGCTCCAGTATGACTAGAAAAATAAATGTAGCATTCTTACCCCACGCCAAAATCCTATTGAGGCCCCATGATTGATAAAACACTCTTCGATCACCCGATCAAAGATATGTGCCAAGGGAAGATATGATAGATATACATCATTGACAGTCAACTGAAAGATAAAAAAGTAAGAAGTTGAAACTCGTACTCAAATAATTTGAAATAATCAATTAATTGCTGCTTCAATGTTTTGATTGAAATTGGAAGAAACATTTTAAGCCTCTGTTTGAGCCCGGTTTTAAGGGGAAATAGGTTTTGTAATAGTGATTTTTTTGGAGAATGTGTGATTATATATAGAAAAAAATTTGGATTTACGTGTTAAAAAAATTTATTGGGAAAATGCGTAGTTGAGAATGAATATTTATAAAATGGGGCTCAAACAGGGCTATATCTTATTCATCAACTTAATCCACGACAATGTGCCGAAAGTAAATATATGAAAGTTACCGATTCTTCCACACCCCCTAGAAGGCACTTTACTCCAGCTATTAGTGTAACAATATTATTATTTGAAATCATGACGCCCTTGGGATCCCCGGTGGTTCCACTAGTATACATAATTGTACAAATGTCACTTTTCTTTTTCACTGGTAGGTCAAACTGTTTATTATCTCCCTGCAAATTGACAGAGGTGCCATAATTAGGTCAAGCAACAGGTAAGCAACCCACACTAATGAGAAAAATGACAACGTAAAAAACTAGGAAGAGAAGGAAAAGACTATATTCAATCTTATTGGATCAACCAACATTAGACTGTATCATTAAATTAACGTCTGCCAACAATGCGGTATACACAATATACCTTTATACACGTAGCATCATTCAGAAAAGAAAGTTATATATTTCACAAATGCAAGAGATGCTACCAGGAGAAAGATTGTATTTGCTTGTTGTGAATGGTTCATGAAATAAACCCAAGCAATCAAGATATGGCAGCAACTACACAGCATAGATAAATTGGGTTTCATTGTCACCACTTCCCTGCATTCTCACCCCCATACCAAAAAAATGAAAATTATCCTCCCTGCTTAAGTTGCAATTTGCAGTTGCACATACATCTTCAGTATATTGCTTTATAGTTCCCGTGTTTTATATCTTAGCAGAACTCCCCAAAGGACGTAAAAATTAGAAAAGAAAATGTGGTAGAAAGACAGCCTTCAAGGGCAGCACTTCACAAGTCAGCCATTTTCTCCCAAGTCCCAACCACAAATTTTACTCGACTCCATCAATCCAAGTATCATAAATATTTGAAATGGTAGAGAAATGAGTTAGATATTTGCAGCAAGCACATGAAACAGTGTGTTTTTCAGATAGAAGGTAATTTATGAATTACAAATTTAGATTGGCAAATAACACAGATCGTCAAAAGTTCAGTTTTTTTTTTTTTTCTTTTCTAATGACTATAAAAAATCATCAAGGACCTACAAATTTCAGATCCAAATAACAGTGTTGTTCACCTGCGGCCTGCCCAGTTTACCAGGCTATGTATTAAGTGCTTAAATTTATCCATGTCAAGCTTAGGAGTAAATTGTCCAATATGGCAATGATGGACAATACAGTAACTTTTTCAATCATTCTGCTAACAACAATTCTCCATGCTGGAAGTAGGACAACTGAACTGGACTTCAATCACTTAATGATCAATCAAATTTTCCAATGGCTTCTAGAGAGGAGAATATAGAAATAAGAACTTTGTAATGGATCCCCAAGGAAAGGACCAAGTATATATATATAACCCATGTACATGAAGGTAAGAAAAGATCTTTGATAAGCATTTCACATACAGTTGCAGCTCCTAAGCTACAGAAACATGCTTCAGGATTCATAAGTGATAAATAGTAAAGAATTCAAAATACAATAATCAAAGTTCTCTTTTTTTTAGCAGGTTGAAAAATGAGGAGGAAAATACGGTCTCATTCGTGCATTATTGACTTTTTCTGGTGCATAAACAAGGTTCAACATGCAAGTAAATACGATATTATAATCTAACCAATCAAAGTCGACGGAGATTGCTAATATCTTCAAAAAAGAATCCATAACAGCTCAAGCAAGCCTCTAATGTAATGACCTGGCCTCCATGCCCAAATCATTAACTTGCACCGCTATGACAAAGCCTAAAATCATCTTACCCCTCACGAGTTTTTGTCACGTTCCCAACATGCGAACACATGACCTCCCCTTAAAAGAAACTTAAGTTGAATTTTGATACCAATTGAGCAAGTTGTTCAATTGGTACCAAGACTTGTCCAATTGGTATCAGTATTCAACTTAAATCTCTCTTAAGGGGAGGTCATGTGTTTGAATATTGGGGAATGCGACAGAAAGCCGTGAAGAATAAATGGGTAGATGCCCTCTCAAAGCGAACAATACGTAAAAGAACGGTCAGACACAACGCTTGGATCGTTATATCTAACTACTGGTATGAGAGCCAAACATTTACATAATGCCTTACTTTAACCAAAATTTCCCCTACGACACTACAAAATAATGAAGCAAAATTATTTAACTTCAGTGGCATGTAATATCAAAAAGAAGCAAAGAAACTTCTGCAAATTTCTTAAGTTATTGGTAAGATTGTCTCTCTCAATTCGGCTCATATAGTTTATATCCCTATTCTCCAACAATTTCGCCTTCTATCCTTGCCAATTTGACATCTTGTATGCAAGGTATATTAACTTCACACTTGTATATCAACCTACTATTTCAAGGATTTTCTTACAAGTGTCACTAAAATTTAAGCTCCTAAGCTAGATCTATTATCCTAGACTAACTACTTTGCCCATCTATGTCCATCAGATTGCAGAAACATTTACTTACATTTCAACAACTTAGGCCCCAAAGTTCGTGATGCTTATGGATGAAAAGAAATTAGGACAAAATGACTTTGATACTCATCATAGCCATATTTCTAAGCAATAAATAGGGGCAATGGGAGGTGCAAACTGGACATGACCTAATGTTGAACCTCGTAAACAAAGTAGTTACCTTAAGTTCGAAATGACAGCCATATGGTAGTTAGCTGAGAAGTTTTCCCACTATACGTAGCAATGAGTGAAACAACCAAGAAAGAAATAAAAGGTTGAAATCAAAAGGCTTACCAATATCAAAAATTCATCCCAAGAATATATAGCAATGCCAAATTTTTCAACTTCTTCCCTCTGTTGAGAAGTGACTTTCCCAAAGCTCACAATAGCTGAAACAAAAAAATAAATAAAAGAAATTTTATTATCACTTTTTTTGCATTTAAATACATAAAAAATAATGAAACAGAAATCGGGCATTGTTGGTGACTTACTTCTTAAGTATTTTGCTGCACTGGGAAGGGTTTTGACCAGCTGCAGGGCGAAAAGTAGATGAAATTTAGCAAAATGTGAACAAATTATAAACTTGATACCTTAAATATTGTTTTAAATACACAAAAATATGTCGAAACTATTGCAGCCATAAAAAACCAGACAATTAATTGTTTATGTAGCTATCACTAAAAACAGATAAAAGTGAAAACCATGAGTAGATAATTAAAATAAAATGGGAACCATAAATAAAAACCAAGCAGAAAAATTCATAAAACTTGGCAACTGTACCTCGGGAACCTTCTTCTCTTCTACAAAAGCAAGTGTAACCTCCGCATGGCAAATAATGAACTCAATTGCACCAGCACCTAAGCCATATACAATAAACAATTTATTCTCATTGGGATCCATATGGACATGGATAGTCTTTGTACATAAGAATCGGTCAAAATCCAGAACCAATAAAAACCTATTGTCTTGGCCCTCTTGGGCGATAACATTACAAAGGCAACCTCACTAAAGATAAAAGCATATTAGTCCTGTGATATGTCAGAGGTACATATCAACTGATTATAAGTGCGTAAATAGACAGATGCATGCAACAGAAAGGATGATCCATACCTAAGGTGTCATATAAGGGAACACAATAAAGCCCATGAGCATTACATGCCTGCATTAATTTGTTGGTGTTAGAAAAATTGCAGCAAATTCTATACAAGATATTCACATCGACAATTTCATTGACATCTATGGCAGAAGAAGTTACCACAAAATCAAGAAATTCAGAGAGGGGAAGAAGACAGAAAGAAAAATAGAAGCAGAGAAATGGAATAAGAGAACATATATGCACATATTTTATTTCCTCCTCCATGTTAAAGAAAATTTTGACATATATACATGTCTGCTCTAGAGTTCCTTGTGTAGTGCATCAGTTACCCAGAATTTACAATACACGTAAAGAACAGAAAGATAAAGGAGAAAGGAAAATGGGTAACGAGTGTATGGAGCTAATAAATCCACAAAAGACATGAGCTTTATGAAAAATAAACAAAGGAAATTACAATCTGCGGAAATGCAAAATTTAAGAACACGATAAAGAACAGGACATTTATCGATATTCTATTTGGAATAGATCAAGAATTGCCCCCAAATTGATTGGTAAACAACATGAATTGACATTATACAATGATCCTGAGGGACGATTTCAAAACCTCCCTTAGGTGCCATTTCGAGTGATAAAATAGCTCGGATCTATAGGTGGTTAACTAACCAATGTAAAATACATGGGCAGAAGCAATAACAATCTTCTGTATTTCTGTGAACATTCCATGACTTAGTTGATGTGAATAAGAGATCAATGCATGTGATACCAAATACGAGCCAGTTTACAGATATTCAGATAATATATTTAAAAAAAAAAAAAACAAGAGAAGAAAAGTAAGATCGTAAGAGAAGAACTGAAAACTATGAGAAGACATGATTGGATAGTTTATTACAATTAGTTCATGTGACCCATAAAATAACAAGGACCTTAAGGACTAAGGAGGTTATTCCTTGCACAATTGATTATAACACGTTTTTCCTGTCTTGATGATACTTACAACATGATGCATACATGTGCACACATTCAGAGAAAGGGGACGAGCAGAAACAGTAAAAAGAGAGTACCTCCATACTCATAATCCACTCTGGGCAATTAGCGCCATAAATACCACATCGGCCTCCCTATAATTATTATTAAATTGAACAGAAAGTGAGATATTAAGTTTTTTTGCATTTCAATTAGTATTTTAAATAAGACTGAACCTAATCAACTTTGATAAGTCATACCAGGCAGAAGTCAAATACTCAACAAAAAGTCAAAAAAGAATAGAGAATACAATGTCATGACTCAGAAATCTAACAAACATTTGCAAAATAAATACTTATTTTAATGACCCATAAGCACAGTTAACAACCCATGCTTTGTTTGGCAAATTAAGTACCAAGATATGACATTGAAAGAAAGTGAACCCAACGTAGCTGGTTGTCCACAAGGTAACTTTGAAATAACCTTTTAATGGTAGGTACTTCAAAAGAACTTGGGTACAGGAAAGCCTTTTAAGGAGACTATGCGTCTTCATGTTGTTTGAAACAGGGAAAGCTAGCTTGATAATATGTATGACAGAATGACAGACGTAAAATTGCATTAGAACAGGAACCCAGAAGAAGAAGATAAACACTGGCTATTTAATTCACAACAAGCATCCCAAGTCTTTTTATATTCATTTCTCTTTCATGCTGCATAATTTGTAGATGGATCCAAATGGGTTGATCATCTATTTTTACACTGTGAAGTTGCAAGGATGCTACAGGGAAGATTATTGCATGAAGAAGACTTAGCTTCATTTATTTTTATTCCTCTAAACGTCAATTGGTTTCTGTTTGGGAAGAAAGGCATAGTAACGTGGCTGTCCTTTGGGGTGATATAGACAGAAAGCAATTGCAGAATTTTGAAAGAGAGAAGCAAGTTATTTTTGAGTTATGGGAATAGACAAAATTCTAGGCATAGTCACTTATGGGCCTCGACATCTAAGGCATTTGTTCTCAGTTGGAAAGAATTCTTCCTGATTTCAAAGGGCATCTAATCCCACCATGAATAATAAATATAGCCTTTTCATTAACAGAATTTCATTTCTTATCAAACACAGAAGACAGACTAAAAAACAGCTATGAGAAAAAGTTTGAGACACGCTAGATTATGACTTACTTCCTCAATGCCGAGGCTGCGAACGGAGTTCCCAACTTTGACCACTAAGTCATATACCTCTTTGTAAGTCATCCATACATATTTACCGGGCTGTAAGTGAAAGCAACAACCCCAAGAATTAGGTGTAATACAAAACAACCACAAACTATAAACTAAGTCTAATTTCAAATAATTGGGGGGTTGCTACATGAATCCTTTCTTGCCCGTCCTCATCAAGTGAAAGGGGAGGAAATTAGTAGGAAGTCAATGTTACAAGCATGGATGCATAAATTGCTTCTATCATGCAATCTACCTTTCCATCAACGAATTCGCGACGACCAAGCATTCTGTTATTTGGATATTTCTCTACTGACAAACTGTGACAGCAAAAAGTTCAGTTCAATCTATGTTCAACATAAAGAGTGAAATGAAAGAAGTATAATTCAGGCAGTATATTTATGCAATCAGACTATCAAGTCAACTATTGGAACTAACTCAAGCAAGCAAATTAATGCTTCGTTTCTTTGACTTGCTGATTCAATAATGCATAAACTAGGGCACTAACACATAGAGGAATAAAAGCATACACGAATTATTCCAGAAATTCTTAGAAAAGTAGAAACAGGAAAGTATATACACATTGGCTTGGTAGCTTATCACTGATATGAATTTGATTTAATGGATCACATCAAAGGTAGCAACTTGAGGCTATGATGAAAAGTTACCACTGTTGCTCTCCTAGCAAAAATTGTGTGACGTGTGTGCATCAAAATCATCAAACTGGGGTATATCCTTATTTGTGCAGTTAAGATCATTGCTTTTGTGCTAAAAACTTCCATATTCATCAAAGTCTCTTGTCCAAACCACAATTTCTTTGTTGCTACAATACATTTAATATATATATGCACATCAAATTGTGGTATATCCATATTGTGTAGTCAAGATCATTGCTTTCATGCAAAAAACTTCGATATCCATGTCAACTGTCATAACCGCATTTTCATTTGTTTCTACAATTAACATATATATGTGCATCAAATTCATCAAAGTGTGGTATATCCATATTTATGCAGTCAAGATTGTAGCTTTCAAGTTGAAAGCTTCCATAACTCCATCAAACTCAAGAGTCTAAAATCACAATTTATTTTGTTTCTACAGCAGAAACTTCAGTTTTGAGTGACGCAGTGCATAAAGACAAACTCAACCACTAGCAACCAGTGGTAACTCAGATCTTTTTGTCAAGTCTGTGCAAAATCAGTTGTAAAATTCCATATTTCACACATCAAATCCTTGACCTTATATAAAATTTAAACCTGCAATTAGACCTAGTAACAGAAAAATAAAAAATAAAAAAAATATCGTTAACAGATTCAACACAACACATCAAAATACCTCTCCACAATTAAACTTCGAATCCAAAACATCAAAATACGAAAATGAATTAATGAATGTTGAATAAATAAATCTCCAGATCACTTTTCTAGTAAAATCGAGAACACAAATGGTCAAAAACTAACCGGAAAATATCCCAGCAGCTGTCAAGTCCTGGAATCGGCTCCGGAAATCCATCCTTAGCAAAAGCACTCCGATAAACTGGTCCCATCGGTGGCCTAGCTTTCTTTGCTGGTTCCACTTCAACTATAAAATTCTTCCCCGGCATTTTCGATTGTTGTTTCCCTCTTTACAATAAATATGTATATATATGAATCTCTGTGTGTGTAGACTTGAACGAGGACGAGATTTGATTTTAAGTACACTCAGGCAGAAGAAATTGGTAGAGGGAACAAAACAGGAGCCCAATATTTTGTAGGGAGAGGAAATCGCCAGCGCATGCAGTATTTGACTTGGAAGAGAAAAGTACATACAAAACAATTGCGACTCCAGCCAGGTTCACTGACCAAGTTAAAAACAAGGACGCCACTTGGCGCCCCCCTATTGGAAAAACAGGGGCGTTCTATTGGATTCCAATAGGGGGCACGCCCCTCTTTTTAACTTGGTCAGTCATCTCACTGGCTTTATCCAACAATTGCACATGTACGGGAAACTTTTGCTCGAGGTCACTTAACTTAAATATTTGTTTCGTGTTAGTCTTCAAACTTTGATTAATTTCAAAAAAGCCAGTTAACTTACAACTTTTGTTTTAATTTGATTATGGAATAACGACTCTCTTATGAAAGAAAGTGCCAAACAGATTCTTATAGACTGAAAGCTAGTTATAGTAACAAACTATCTCGTGCTTCAAAATGAATGCATGATATTAATTGAATTTTTCCTCTTTTTGTGTCGTTGAAAATTAAATTTTTAATAAAAATTGATGAAATGTGTAGTTAAGAAATTGATAGTGAGTCTCGTGAAATGTGCGATTAAAATTAATTATTAATTTTCACTTAGTTTTTTAGCAAATTTTAATCTATACAAAACAGGAACAAATATTCTTTTCTGGAAGTTCTTTTTCAGTCTAAAAACATGTTTGGTAGAGATTAAAATCGGATTAAAATTGAAAAACTAGTTGTATTGTTGACTTTTATTAGATGAGTGAGACTCAATAACGACTATATTTTCAATTTTAAACTGTACCAAACGGACTCTAAATGTTTTATATTTGTTTTTTATGGATAAATTGAAAATGAGTTCGAAATTTAAATCAAAACAAGTCAAGGTTCAAATAATCGAATTGGTGACAATCTTGGGTTCTGCTACATAACCCTGTTGGGTTACTTGCCTCTTTACCCGACCCCACCCACTCCTCTCACATTGGGGTGGGGTCGGCATATTTAAATGGAAAGTGGGACCCAACCCTTTGTGAGAGCACATGTGGGGTCGGGTAACCCAGCAGGTAACCAAGCAAGTACTAATGGCTTATTCCGACAATCTTTGTGTTGAAGTCTTGGTCTGATTTCTTGCTTTTCTAATTAACACGGTCAAGTTAATTCTTACGTCTTATAACATTGCTTAAATGGTGAAATAATGCAAACTCAATCCATGTTAGGTCTTCCTTAGACATGTAACGAAGACTTGTGAAATGGTCATATTGAAATTAAATTATAAGTTATCTCCTCACTTTAGAATAAAATGAAGTTTAGTAACTAACATGGAACACACCAATAAATCGGGTGACCTCCAATAAAAATTTCTTGTGCATATAAACGAACACACGTATGGAAAGGGGTCTCTGTTGGGGACCCCAACCATCAGGGTCGAGTTGAATATTATGTAGACAGAAGTATTAGTGTGGGACCCACAGCCAGTTGGGGGTAGAGTTGGAATTTTCCTAAATGTGGAGATTTTGAATTTTTTTTTTTTTTTTTTTTTTTACCACTAATTTATTGGAAATTGAAGAATTGTGTCTATAAAGAATGACATTTGAATACTTCTTTGTTGCAAAGATTCAATAATTTGGTCTAAGACAAATCGTATGGACTAAGGTAGGGCTTGTTTGGTATCGCGGGTTTGTTATCACCTGTGACCAAATTATCACTCTTCTTCACTTCTATTATTTAATATTTTTTAACATATACTTTTAATATGTAAAGTTTGTTGGAGCAATATAATTCAATTCACATTCAAAATAATTTTAGGTCGCGCATATATGTGATTGTACATATCGATTGTTTTTTGAGGAGGGTGAAGAGGAGGGAGGTACCAATTTTCAAACTTTTCACCTCAGTTATAAAGCAACAATTCTTAATCAATTGAGATAAGATGAATTAATTGTGCATATCGATTGTTAACTAATATTTTATTTTTTATCGCTAATTTAAAATGATTAGATTTTTGAATTTAACTTTGTTTATTTTCTATTCCAGAATACTATCGCTGAATAGATAGATTTTTACGTATCAAATCAAATACAAATTATAGTGATATGGTTTACTTTTACAGTAAAATATAGTTTTGGTAGCACGGAAAATTTCGATAAATTTGGTCGGTTTACAACACGATTGAAAATATTACCTGTTTTCTCCCATTTTCAATCTAATTGCAGTTTTGGTTGAAGCGCTCAAATAAAAATGAAATTGTATAATTTAAGTTTTATGTTGTATTGTTATGAAGGTTCTATTGATTTTGAAAAAAAAAAAAAAAAAAAAAAAAAANNAAAATTGTGAAAAAAAAAAAAAAAACTTTTATAAGATTATTTTGAATTATTTATTAGGAAAAAAAAAAACATGCAAGGTCAATTAAGGCCCCATTTGATCTACATTATTATCTCATTAAAATGAAAAATATGATCGTTATCAATCACATTAAATTCAGATTTTTAATCCCTTGTGTGGACCCCAATAATGACTATATTTTTCATTCTCATTCTACAATAATTTGGCTCAAACAGGGGCTAAATGCATATGTTTCAAGTGGTTGCTTTTGAAGGTCAAGTCACTATCACTAAGCTACGCAACCAAATTGATACGTTGTGGTGAAGTCTTTATAAAATAATACTATTAGAGTATTAGACATCGTTTGATACACAACATTTTCCATGAAAAATTTTCCTATTTTCCTACTTTTGTAGTGTTTGATACGCCACTTTTCCTCATTTTCTACATTTTTGAGGAAAATAAATTCTTAATGTTTTGGTTGGAAAAAAACTTCCCTTTTTTCTTTTTTTGGCAATTGGAAAAAATCTAGATACAATGGTAAAAAAAATTTATCATTTTTATTGACAATTTGCATGCAAAACAAAGTCAAACAAATGATATTCGATATGATAATTTTTTTTTTCAATTGGAACAAATTCTAAACTCAATGATAGAAAAAAAATTATCACTTTAATGAACAATTTCAATAAAAACGAAGTCAAACGAATACCAAACTTTCAACAATTTTCATGAAAAATTATACCAATTAAACACAATTAATTCTCAATAAAATAATTTTTAGGCAAATCAATTCCATATAAAACATTTTCTTTCCACCAATTTTCCACACTTGCAATCAAACGGACCCTTAGATTAAACTCGTCATTATTTTTAAAAAATGTGTAATTAAGTAAGAGAGTAAATTTAGTCAATGGTCACTAAACATTTTTATAGATTACTATTTACTCATCGAAATTTAAAAAGTTATTTTTTATTCACTGAACTTTGCTACAGGTTAACACTTGCTCATCATAATTTAAAAAGTTATTCTTTACGTGCAAAATATCTCAATCACTGTTTGACAACTATTACTTGAAAACTCTTTTTTCTACATTTTTATTTTCAACCACATATTCACACAATAAAATATTTTACACATAAACCCAAAATTTTTCTCTACCTTTTAAACATACATTATTCTAAAAAACAATATTCAAAATTTTATTTTCCACAAATAATAATTGTCAAACAAGGACTTATTGCACAAATGTATGATTAAAAATAAATATGAAAATTAAAGAATTTTATTTTAAAGGGAAATAAACAAGAGCTAAAAAAAAGTTATAACATTAAAGGGATATTAATTTAATAATAAATATTTTAAATTCATTTTAATTGAATGCTAATAAAAATATGATATATATCAAGCACTTTTGTACTATCCTAGTGAAATTATATGATAATAGAGTAGGTTACTAACTAATAGATTACTCAATAGTTACATTGTATTTATTTCTTTATCTTCTCATTTAAACACTTTGATTGATTGAATCTAATTTTTAACTATCATATTCATCAAAATTTTTATCTAGCACTTGAGCTATCATTTATTACTATTCATTGAAGGTTAGACTCTCTTAATACTTGCTTTGTTTGTATTTTTTATCAAGAAAGAAATTACATTGTAAAATCACTTTGATGAAGTGTGGGTCGTGTTGAAATCCCTTAAATATCATCATTGTATAAGGATCGGTGCTCCTTGTTGTAAGTCACCATGTGACTCATATTGAGATCCCGTAAAACTCAATAATAAGAGTCGTGTTGAGGTCCATTAAAGTTCAACATAGTGAAAAGGTCTTGCTCGTGACGGAGAGTTTGATAACGGATAACGTAGATAATTGCTTTGGATCGAACTTCCACAACTATATTGTTTGCATCATCTCTCCCTTTTATCTATCACTTTTATATTTGTGCTTGGTATAAGAATTAATATATTTAGTTTTTACTTGCTTAAATTTAGATTAATTTTTCGAAAAAGGTTTTAAAAATCAATTCTACCCCTCTTGCTTAGTTATTCTTGGGTTTCAATTGGTATCAGAGTAAGGTGCTCAATTTTAAAGATTTCACAATCTTGAGTAATGACTAACCATATTTTTCAAAATTTTGAGAGACATTCTGCAAATCGTTCTCATTTCTTTGATGGTATTCATTATAAATATTGAAAGTCTAGAATGACAATATTTATTCAATCAATAGATTATAATATTTGGGATGTAATTGAATTTGGTCCCTATGTACCTAAAAATGTTATTAAAGAGGATAATAAACCGGATCAAATAATTTCTAAACCTAGAGAATAATATAATGAAGAGGATAAAAGAAAATTGTCTTTAAATGCTAGAGTTAAAAATACACTTTATTTTGCTTTAGATAGAAATGAATTTAATCGTATTAGTACATGTGATTTTGCGTATGATATTTGGCGTGTTTTAGAAATTACTCATATTGGAACTAGCAAAGTGAAAGAAACTAAGGTAAATCTCTTAGTTAAAGATTTTGAAAACTTATTTATATAAGCGAATGAACCGATTGTTGACATGATCACTCGTTTTATCGATATTGTTAATGATTTCAAAGGCTTTGATAAAAAAAATTCACTAATGGAGAACTTGTGAGTAAAGTGCTTAGGTCACTCCCGGAAAAATGGAGTTCATTGAGAATGTTGATAGAAAACACCATAGATATCAACACATATCCATTGGAAGAGCTTTATGGAACATTGATGGAATATGAGCTAAATTACGTCAAGACAAAGGAGAAAAAAATGAAAAGCAAAGAACAGAAAATGTGCCAAATTGCTTTAAAGTTCGTAGTTGATGAAGACACTTCAAACGAAAATACGAATGATGAAAAACTTGATAATCTAGTTGTTGTTGTTAAAAAAAAAAAAAAAAGTTTTAGCAACAATTGTCGATTCAAAAAGGAAGAAGAAAAGAGTGAAGAGAAGAATAGATTTATAAA
>CAIGRO010283844.1:0-14416 GCA_903798355.1 Fraxinus baroniana | reverse complement strand
CAAAAACAGAAAGAGAAAGATATGATAGAGAGAAATCCAAATCAAATAGTCATAGGAGTTAATCGGGAAGCAGCACAACCGCATGTGGCTGCAGCTAATGAAAATGCAAGGCTAATGGGGGAGTATATGGTTCCACTAGTTGTGGAAAGCCAATTTAGCATAGTATATTCGACATTTGGTCAGACAAACTTCCACCTGAGGATTGATGTGATCAACATGTTTCAAAACGCATTACAATCCTTTTGGAGAGTTTTGGAGAATCGCAACGCTCATGTATCAAGATTTCTGGACATGTGTGTAACTATCAAATATACTAGTGAAGGTAGATAAATTCATTTACCCGGTAGATTTCATCATTTTGGACATGGTTGAGGAGGACAAGGACATGCCATTGATATTGGGTAGACTATTTCTTGCAACATTTAGGCCTTGATAGATGTTCAGAAGGGACAATTAATGCTGCGATTGAATGATGAGTAGGTGACATTCAACGTCTTCAGCGCAATCTAGTACCCTACTGAATCAGATAGTTATCTACACATTGATATGGTAGATTTAGCCATGGAGGAGACTTTCATTCTTGAGCATCCTCAAGACCACTTGAAGAATCTTCTTGTACACTCACAAGATAAAAAAATCAACAGTTGAAGAGATAAGTTAGATCGCCTACATTGTAGAGTCTACGTCGCCCATCAGAAGAAGACAGTTTGAGGAGCTTGGTGAATGACATAGTAAACCACTACCTTCTATTCAGAAAGCACCAAATCTTGAGCTCAAGAAAATGTCATCACATCTGAAGTATGCTTACTTGGGAGAGTCATCTACACTCCCCGTGATTATTGTAAATGAGATGACCAAATTGGAATAGTAGAGGCTACTAAGAGTTTTACGAGAACATAAGAGGAATTATCTCATCGATATGCATGTACAAAATCTTGATGGAAGAAGAGTATAAACTAATAGTGAAAAATCAACGCAGATTGAATCCTACCATGAAGGATGTCGTGCAAACAGAGGTATTAAAACTCCTTAATGTAGGCATCATATATATCCAATCTCTGATAGCAAGTGGGTTAGCCCGATTCATGTTGTGCCAAAGAAAGGAGATATTATAGAGGTAAAGAATGAGAATAATGAGCTGATACCGACAAGGTCAGTTATGGGATGGAGAGTGTGCATAGACTATAAGTTAAATAATGCAACTCGAAAAGATCACTTTCCAATACCTTTCATTGATCAGATGTTGGAAAGACTTGCGGGACATTCACATTACTGCTTTTTAGATGGGTACTTAGGATATAATCAGATTACAGTAGCTCCAGATGATTAGGAGAAGACTACATTTTCAGATATGGTGGAGAAAATCATTAATATCTTTATGGATGACTTTTTGGTGTTTGGTTCATCATTGTTCATCATTTGAGAGTTGCCTCTCAAATTTAGGAATGGTTTTGCAGCGATGTGAGGAAACAAACTTGGTGTTAAATTGGGAGAAGTGTCACTTCATGGTATAAAAATGAATAGTACTGGGGCAGATGATTTCTGCAAATGGTATCGAGGTGGATAAAGCAAAGATTCAGGTGATAGAAAAGCTACCTCCACCAACTTCAGTTAAGAGAGTATGTAGCTTCCTCGGCCATGCAGGATTCTATAGGAGGTTTATCAATGATTTCTCCAAAATCACCAAACCAATGTGCAGCCTACTTGAAAATGATATACCGTTTAATTTTTCTGATGAGTGTTTGACATCTTTCAACACTCTTAAAGAAAAGTTAATTTCAGCACCGATTATAGCTGCACCAGACTGAGAACTTCTATTTGAATTGATGTGCACGCCAGCAACTATGCAATATGGACAACACTTGGTCAAAGAAAGGATAATATTCTCCACGTCATCTACTACGCGAGCAAGACTTTGACAGATACACAGCTAAATTATGCCACTATGAAAAAAGAGCTACTAGCCATTATGTTTGCTTTCAATAAATTCATATCATATCTCATGGGATAGAAGGTAATTGTCTACACAGATTATGCAGCTCTGAATATTTAATATCTCATGGGATAGAAGGTAATTGTCTATGGAAAAAGAGCTACTAGCCATTGCGAAGCCTATGCTGATTCGGTGAATACTTCTTCTTCTTCTACAAGAGTTTGACTTCGAGATTCGAGATAAGAAAGACAGTGAAAATGTGGTAGAAGACCACCTTCAAGGCTTGAACATGTAGAACACAGGGAAAAAGGCAGTATAAAGGATTCTTTCTCAGATGAACGTATCTTTTCTGTTGATTATGGGCCATGGTATGCTGACATAGTGAATTGCTTAGTGTGTAATGTGCTTTCACCTGAGCTAACACAACACCAAAGAAAGAAGTTCTTTTTGAAGTTGAAATACTATTATTGGGAGGAACCCTTATTATACAGAAGGGGTACTGATCAGATAATTCGAAGATGTGTGCCAAATGAGTAAATCCCTCAAATTCTGGAGTGTTGTCACTTTTCAGCTTATGCGCGGCATTTTTGATCTTTGAAGACAACATCGAAAGTTCGACAATCAGGATTTTATTAGCCCTTACTGTTTAAGAATGCTCATGAATTTGTAAAACACTGTGATCAATGCCAATGTACAGGGACTATCTCCAAAAGGCAAGAGATGCCTTTGAATTCAATTCTACAAGTGGAACTCTTCGATGTTTAGAGGATAGATTTTATGGGACCATTCCCATCCTCTTACAACAATCAGTACGTTTTGGTGGCAGTTGACTATGTATCGAAATGGGTTAGAAGCAGTAACAACATCACCTAATGATGCTTGAGTGGTTGTTAGTGTTTGGAAGAAAAATATATTCTCGTGCTTGGCGCCCCTAGAACCATTATTGGTAATGGGGGGGTAAGCACTTCTACAACAGGCTTCAAGAGTCAGTATTGGCAAAATATAGGGTTGCTACACCGTATCATCCCCAAACAAGTGGCTTGGTGGAAGTGTCAAATAGAGAGCTGAAGAGAATACTGGAGATGACCGTGAGTGGCTCGAGAACTGATTGGTTAATGATACTTGATGACGTACTGTGGATATACCAGACTGCTTACAAAATACCAATCGACAAGTCACCATATCACTTTGTGTTTGGGAAACCTTGTCTTCTTCTAGTGGAGTTGGAGCATCAAGTGTAATGGGCAATAAAACAGCTGAACATGGACATGATAGCAGCTAGAGAAAAGAAGATGCTACAGCTGAATGGACTTGATGAATTCCGGATGGTGCTTTTGAGAATGCAAAGCTTTATTCTTTATAAGGAAAGGACAAAGAGACTGCATGCTATATACATCCAGAGGCGTAAGTTCACTCCATATCAAAAAGTACTATTGTTCAATTCTAGGTTGAAACTTTTCCTTGGGAAATTGCGTTCCAAATGGTCTGGACCATTCACAATTGTTCAAGTCTTTCCACATGTAGCAGTTGAGGTGACTCATGAGACAAAAGGCAACTTCATGCAACTTCAAGGTAAATGGGCAACGCTTGAAAGCATATTGTGGTGGTGAATTTGATAAAGAGAAGTCAGTCACCCAACTCCACAACCCGAAATGATCAAGGTGCCAAGTCTAACTAAAGACTATAAATTTAGCGCTTATTGTGAATAACCCAATTTTCTAATCATTTTATTTATTTTGTTTTTCGTATTGCATTACACTTAGTTTTATTCTTGATCAATAGGTTGCATTAGTTATAAACATGTTTCAATTTACAGGGTATCGCCATCCTATCACGTTTTCCCTTCTGCCATTGAATTTATTGTTGGTTGTTTTGATTGATTGGACTAAGTAACACATGTTCTAGATTATTTGATCTTTAATGTTTGATTTGACCACTATGTGCAGGAACATGACGTCGCGAAATATTCAAACCAACACGGACAAAGGAAAAAGTATAATAAAGAAGATTGTCTAGCCATCATACATAATGCATCATACATTCAACAGAAAAACTCGGGGAGTACCTTCTTCTTTTTCTTTCTCGTCCCCTTATATTCTTGTTTATGTTTTATGACATTGAGGACAATGTTGATTTCAAGTTTGGGGTGGGAAAAACTTTGAGTTTTTACTTTTCATGTGTTTTTGAGTATTTGTGTGTTAATTTTTCGTTATTACTTTAGTATATAATAGAAAAATATAAAAAAAATTGAAAATTTTCAACACAAAAAAAATTAACAAATTAAAAAATATATATTTTCTTATTTTAGGCTGTGTGCTTGTGTGGGTTAGATATTCTGGCCGACAATGATGATTAGATTGGAGATTTGGTGTTAATTTATGAACTACGGATATGTTACATACTAGACTGATTTAGACTTAACCTTGCAAAACATGATACTATTCGTGCACTAGAATTAAGTTGGATATTGTTATGCAATGAGTTGATTCATATAATTGATAGTATGATACAGTTGTACATAAATGCTTGACCCAAATCATACTAAATTATTTATCCTTAGACCAAATTTAGCACATTTTGGGGGTGATTTTGCTGTTGTCGAAAAATATGGACGTGGACAGAGATTCCATGTGTGAAAACTTTTGTGTGGATTGTCTTAAATTAACGGGTGAAATTTGGTGAAAATCCTAAGTTGAGGGTTGATTTTGCTTGAATATGTGTTTAATAAGGGGAATTTCACTGATCAATGCATAATTTTTTTAATGTGAAAATTATCTTCGAAACCTTTTTGATTTGGGTTATTAAGCCGTAAAGGTGTTTGAAACCTAGTGCCCTAAAATAATCTAATTTGGGAGTTATCGGTCTAAAACCTGTTATTTGGGTCATTTAGAAAGTTCAAGGGAGAGGATATACAAAAGAAAAACAATACACTTGAAAGTCATAAAAAACAAATGCATGAAAAAAAGAGAGAGCACTAAATGCATTAGTTAATCTCAAAACACTTGTTTCGGGAAATATGACATTTGATGAAGGATAATTAGCCTAAATTGAGTCTTGGAAGTCGAAGCAATCAAAGAATTGGAATATCCTTGTTTATTGATGTGTTGACTTACAATTGGTAAAGCCCACATGAACTAGAGAGGGTGGAGATAGTAATGAAAAACTCAACCTTAGATTACACATTGAGAAAAGAGTGGAAAAAGAACAAGTTTGGGGTGTGAGTATCATACGAAATGTGAAATGATATATTTGACCACAGAGAGTCAGGAATTGAATCAACCTGTAAAGTCATGATTGTCTACTTAATTCTTCACACACGTCGATTTTGCATTAGAAGAGTGAATATTGGTTTGGAATTGTGACTTTGAAACAATTTGTAGATTTAGTACTATAAATTTCAAATGCTGAGATAAAAAAGCTAGATTGTCTAACCAAATACGTTTACATGCCTTTGTGTTTGTTGTTTTTTAGATTATAATTTTGTTTGAAGACAATCAAATATTTAAGTTTGGAGGTATTTGATAAGTGTATTTTTTTTACACTTATTCGGGGACCAAAAACAACGATATTTGATAGTTCTTTTGACAAAACATATTCTAAATTGTTGTATTTTATGTTTAGGTGAAACTCTATGGATGAGAAAGAGATTGAAGGAAAGAAGTAAAAGGTGGCGAAAAATGGCAAAACCCAAAGTACAAGGACTAACTTGTATTATATGAAAGAATTGAGTACTTGGAAGCAACCATTAATTTAATTGGACATTGGAATTAAATGGGCATCAACTTGGAAATATTGGTGGTTTAGGGTGTGTACACACACACACACACACAAAGAAAGAGAGGCAAAGAAATCTGGCAGCAGGTATAGAAATAATTAATTCCAGATTTGTTCACGTTTCATCAATTTTCGGTGATTTCGTTTCACTCTTGCATGTTTAATTCCAATATAATGCTAGACTAGATTTTTACATTGTTAAGATATATATGAACCCCTTGTTTTGAAGTTTTTAATATTAATTTTTTTTATGTTAATTTGTTTGAATGTTTATTATGATTTAGCATGCTTTTCAATTATTTGGCCATTAGTTGAATTGTTTGTGAATTTTATTGTCATCGAGAGAGATAATAAGATCGTTAGCACATTGTAATAATCATTGTGAAGTTCGATAGAGAATAGAGATATACCTCTATGTTTCACATTGTTTTTTAGATGTTCTAACTCGTTTATTACTTTTTTATATATGTATCTTTTATAGAGATATAAAAAAGGTCACATATATGATTAGATTTAATTGATATCAAGAGAAATTTTTAAATACATTTGGAATTTCGACCAACTCGCATGATAACAATGAGTCATTTTAATTGTTGTGCTAAAAACTGATTAACAATGGAGATTCTATATCTTAGAGATCCATCTGAGAAATTCGATAAACTTTTACTTTGATTTTTAGTACATGATAAGTTAGATATAGATTTATTATAAGTTATTATTACTATTTGATTAAGGGTATTATTAACTTTAACTTAATAAAATATGCCGTTCTCGTGTGTTTGACACTCTACACACTATTATATTACTTGATTACGATCCCGTTTACTTGTGAGTTTTCAAATGGTCGTAGGTATATAAGGATCAAATTCAATAACTTCTCAAACATTATAATTTATAGTTTGAATATATATCATCATACTAGTTTTCCAATAATTATAATGTGTGCTATCAAAAAATGTGGACGATTTGTAGAATGCCCCTCAATATTTTGAAAATTGTGGTTACTCAAGATTGTGAAATCTTTTTTTTTTTTTTTTTTTAAAAAAGAAATGAGCACTTTACTATGACACCGATTGAAAACCCAAGAATAACTAATTAAAAGGGGGTATATTGATTTTTAAAACTTTTTCTAGAAATTTGAATAAGTTATGAATAAACAAATCAATCAAGTATTATGCAAAAATACAAAGAGCTATAATTAAAGTGGAAGATATTGTGCAAACGATATAGCTGTGGATGTTCGATCCAAAACAATGATATACATCCTCTGTTACCAGTTCTTTGTCACAATTAATGTCTTTTCACTAAATTTAATTCACTTATGGAGCAATCCAAACCTTTACAATGTTTTCGGTGACTTAAAAATAAAGAGTACCGATCCTTATACAATATCAATTTTTTTGGTACATCAATACAACCCAACCTATTGAGCTTCTTGGGACCTCAATATGACCTACGAATTTGAAGAGGGATGCTTTTACAATTCAAAACTTTTCTCTTAATAAATGATATAAACAAATTAAGTACTAAGAGTGGAAGAGGCCAACACTTCAATGAATAGAAATAAATGAAAGTTTAAGTGTTAGATGAGAAAACTTTGATGATAAAGATGAATGAAGAATTTGATTGAATCAACAAAAAATATTTTCACAATAAATGATTTGATGATAAATAAGATGTAAGATCAATGTAATTTTGCTCAAGAATATCTCACTTTAATGCTCTCAAAAGTCTTTCAATGCATGCAAAAAGTGAATATAGTTTTAGAGTTAAATAAGAAAAAATATCTGTGGAACTGGATAGTCAATCGGACGTTCGCTTTCTTATCTAGACGTATGAAATTAGCTGTTGCATACTGAATGTCAGAGCAGTAAAGAAAAGGGTTACAAGAATCGGATGTCCGTATGAACATCGGACGTTCACTACTTTGCCCGAACATTTGTATTTCATAAGTTTAGTCCATTTTGACTTTGCTTGGACCGATGTAAATGTTTTTTAATAATGTAATGGTGTTTTTCAAAACAATAATGCTATTTGTACGTGAGGGGGTGACAAAAAGGTTGACAAAATGCCAATTGTCACTCTTTTCAAAATATGATCTAAGTTGTTATAATTTTGAAAATCAATTTTGCTTTTATAATTTTTGCAAGTGATGATCAAAATAATTTTTATTACTTAGGCGTTTGACTTTTTGAAGCTCTTTGTCTCAAATGCTTAATTTCTATATCGATTTTTATCGTACGTCTAATTTGTAACATGAATCTTTTGATAGTGAATTTTTTGTCCTCAATCAATCAACTTTGCAACAATAATTTTGAAAACTTAAATTTAATTGTTAGAAATAAAATTAACTTGTTTGTTATAATCAAATCATTAAGGATAAAGTTAACCTTGGGTCAACAATTGTTACTTCTCAAGATGGAAGTTTTCGTAGGTTTCTGGTGCATTGGAAGGGTCGTCCACCTAGTGATGCTGCTTGGATACTGAAGATGAGTTCCATCTACTGGATGCTAAGCTTTTGGATGCCAATCTGGATTATACCTTGTTTGTGGGGATGACAAAAAAACTCGTTCAACCCGATACCCGTGATTACCCGCCTAATTGGGTAAACGGGGCAGGAATAAAGCGAGGATCATTATCCGGGTATGAGACGGGTACGGGAAACATAGTCCTCGCCCTATTTAAAATTAATTTCAAATTTAAGTTTTTCATCAAACAAAAATAATAGATTTATCATTATTATTAAAGAGAATATAAGTTGTTTTTAACAAATTAATAAAAAAGTAATAATATTTACTAACTAAATACATACGCTTTAATCGGGTATGGGGATGGGGCAAAGTAACAAAAATACCCGACGGGACGGGGGTGGGAATGACCAACCCGTCCCGTAGCCATCTCTACTTGTTGGAGTCTAGTTCTTTTCAATCGAGGAGGGATGATGCAAAATGAAAAGTATATTTTAGGCGTATACGAAATCAAATCAATTAAAAATAGAACTTGAAAAGTATATTCTAGACGTATACGAAATCAAATCAATTAAAAATAGAACTTTTCATTATTTTGTTTTATTAATTTGTCCCTTTTTTTAAAAGGAAATTCCAGTTTTCTTATTAGTTGTATTTTTCTTTGCGATTGATAAGCTTTATTACACGGAAAAATTCACTTAAATATGTCTACTTTAGGATTTGATGTCCCTCTGTCGTCTCCAATTCTTCCAAGCTTTTTTCCCCCACCTGGGCAGCCAGCGCTGTGCAAATGGCAAAGTGAAGGCAAGTGTTAAAAGAAGATAAGCTATTGCTTTGTGCTTCGCTTTTGTTCCTCTGAGTGTAGAACTGATTGCAAAACCATAAGTGAACATCATCGAATATAGGGATATGTGAAGTTCCCTTTGAAATGGAAATCCTCCTGTCAGATAAATTATGATGCACAGTGAAGCAGTGAGACCTAAAGAGTTGGTGAACATGAACATAAATGCAGTAGCATGAGACCCGAAAATTGCTGCAGCTGCAGCTAATCCAGATGCCTCCGCTGGTCCAATCTTAGGTCTCAAGTCAGTTTGATTTGGAGGACCATTGTTATCAAAAATGCCTGCCGGAGGATTCACGCCGGCTTGAAAGGAAACTGTGGCAATCAGTGCAGCCACGACTAATAACGCATTACGCGTATCGCTAGGTGAATCTCTTTGAATTTGAAATTTGAAATATTTGAACCAATTCTTTGAAGGTTCAGATGGAGAATCCAGCTGCTTCCTGATTGATTTCGTTTCTGGTGATTTTTCTATTGTGATAGTGAAAGCATCTCGTCCCTTCCCTTAATTGCCCCGGCTGCTTGTAGAATTCTGTTAGGCCACCGATTCATTTTAAATATTCTAGAAAGGGAAAGAAGGGGGGTCCCACGGGTGGAGGTGGAAAAGGGTAAAACTAAATTCTGTTGGAGGGAATATTGGGTAACAAACATCAGTTAGGGGAGTCAATAAATAGAGGTAGTACGGGAATAGTGAGTAGGCAAATATTGAGTGGTGAAAGGGTGTCCTGTAGTTGCTTTCTTATTGTAATTTCCTTTGAATTTTCAATCAAAAGTTCCATTACGAATTCTGTTCCTTTTCTTTAGATTTGAATCCTATCAAGTTGGTATCAGAGCGGTTCTTTCCAATGGCACAAAAAAAAACAGATGGCAGAGTCGACACCATAGAGAAGGACATCGATGAGATGAAGGCAGAGATGCACCGACTCTCAGGGATGGAGAAATCAGTGGACCAGCTGTCCCAAAACATGGCAAAAATGTTACAATCAATGGAGGAAACCAGGAAGACTGTTGCAGCCATCTCTAACCTGAAGGGTGGGCTGAACCAAAATACGGGAGGAGAAGGAATAGATAGTGTGACTGAAGGGCCGGTACTACCGGAGGTTTTGAGGGGACGACGCACAGCTGACATGGGGAAATGGCAGGAAGGGATGGGAGAAGCCAGTTATGGAGGAGCCACAACCAACACAGTACAGAACAGCGAGGAAGAAAACTGGCGTCGGGTGCGAAAGCTGGAAATGCCCATTTTCAGCGGGGAAAACCCAGATGGCTGGTTGTTTCGGGCGGAGAGGTACTTCGAGGTTAATGGGCTGACGGAACGGGAGAAATTGGGGGCCGTTGCAGTCAGTTTGGACGGCGATGCTCTCTCATGGCTTCAATGGACAGAAGCCAGGACTACCATTCAGACGTGGCAGCAATTCCGGGAGAAGTTGCTGTTGCGATTCCGACCGACTCAAGAGGGGAACCTTTGTGAGAAGTTTTTGGCTATAAAACAAAGGAGCACCGTGGCAGAATTCCGGCGACAATTCGAAATGCTCGCTGCCCCATTGAAAGGGGTATCTGATGAAGTTTTGGAAAGCACCTTTGTTAATGGACTGAGGCCAGAAGTAAGGGCTGAAATAAGACTACTGGGTCCAAAGGGCTTGGGCCCAATCATGGAGGTAGCCCAGAAAATTGAAGATAAGAACCTGACTCTTAAAAATATCCAGGAAACCACGAGCCATAAGTCCGCTAAGCCCTACTCCTCTTCAATTCGGCCAGATGCGAGGAGGCTGGAGATGTTTAAGCGAAATTTTCCTGTTAAGCGGCTGACTGATGCGGAATTGCAGCTAAGGCGTGACAAGGGTCTGTGTTTCAGGTGCGAGGAGAAGTACACCGTGGGCCATCAATGTCGAAATCGCGAACTCCGGGTGCTGTTAGTGGAAGGAGATGGACAGGGAGAGGAGGAAGAAGTAGAATGGGTGAATGAGGAGCAGCCCATCGAGGTTAGTGACACGGTTGAGTTATCCCTTAACTCCGTGGTCGGGCTAACTACGCCGGGTACGATGAAACTCAAGGGGATCGTGGGGGGAAGCGAAGTCACTGTGCTGATAGACTGCGGAGCAACCCACAACTTTATATCTCTTGAATTGGTGCGGAAATTGGAGCTACCGACGACGGCTACAACTAATTATGGTGTAGTGATGGGGACAGGAAAATCTGTTCAAGGTAAGGGAATCTGCAGGGGAATAATTCTGGAGTTACAAGGGCTAACCGTAGTCGAAGACTTCTTACCCTTGGAGTTAGGGAATACGGATGTGGTACTAGGGATGCAGTGGTTGGGAAGTCTGGGCAATATGGAAGTGAATTGGAAGCTCTTGACTATGAGGTTCAGGATGGGTGATTCAGTGAGAATGCTAAAGGGAGACCCCGGGCTTCATAAATCAGGGGTTTCTTTGAAAGCGATGATGAAGGCTCTACAGCAGGAGGGACAAGGGGTTTTGGTAGAATGGGAAAAACCTCTTGACGAAACAAAATCAAATGGAGAAGGGGTTGAACCACCTGCAGGAATACAGGGTATCCTACAACAACATCAGAAAGTGTTTTGCGAACCATCAGGATTACCCCCAAGTCGCGACACTGATCATTCTATCCCATTACGGGAGGGAACTGAGCCAATAAACGTGAGGCCTTTCAGATATCCCCATGTTCAGAAAAATGAGATTGAACGGTTGGTCCAGGAGATGTTATCTACCGGAATTATACAACCAAGCATCAGCCCGTTTTCTAGTCCTGTAATACTGGTAAAGAAGAAGGACGGTAGTTGGCGTTTTTGTGTGGATTATAGGGCCTTGAACAAGGCAACCATACCAGATAAGTTCCCCATTCCGGTAATTGATGAATTGTTGGATGAACTCCATGGTGCCACAATTTTTTCAAAATTGGATTTGAGGTCGGGGTACCACCAAATTAGGGTGAAGCAGGAGGATGTACGTAAGACCGCATTCCGTACTCACGAGGGGCACTACGAGTTCCTAGTCATGCCCTTCGGTCTTTCCAATGCACCAGCCACGTTCCAATCCCTAATGAATCAGGTTTTTCGACATCAGTTGAGGAAATTTGTGCTCGTCTTCTTTGATGACATTTTGGTCTATAGCAAGGATTTGGCAGAACACGAGCAACACTTGGGAGTCGTCTTGACAGTTTTGGCAACACATCAGCTCTACGCCAATGCAAAGAAATGTCGCTTTGGGCAGTACCAGATAGAGTACTTGGGGCATTTAGTTTCAGCTGAAGGAGTAGCAGCTGACCCGGGTAAAATAGCTGCAATGGTACAGTGGCCAACTCCCCGAAACATACGAGAACTCCGAGGATTCCTGGGGTTGACTGGGTACTATAGGCGGTTTGTAGCCGGCTATGGGGCGATGTCATGGCCTCTTACACAACAATTAAAGAAGGACGCATTTAGGTGGAATGAAGAAGCGGAGTCTGCATTTCAGAAACTAAAGTCAGCCATGACAACTGTGCCCGTACTAGCTCTACCAGATTTTTCGAAGCCCTTTATTATTGAGACTGATGCATCAGGCTACGGGTTAGGAGCAGTCCTTATGCAAGAGCAGCGCCCTATTGCCTACTATAGTCAGGTTTTGTCTGGGAGATCTCAACATAAATCCATTTACGAGAGGGAGTTGATGGCAATTGTCTTGGCCATCCAGAAATGGAGGCACTATGTGCTGGGAAGGAAATTTGTAGTGCGTACTGACCAGCGGAGTCTGAAATTCCTTTTAGAACAACGGGTAATTCCAGAAGATTTCCAAAAATGGGTGACAAAGCTAATGGGGTACGATTTTGAAATCCATTATCGACCTGGGACGGAGAACAGGGCTGCAGATGCATTGTCACGCCTACATCCTCCTATTGAGTTAAGCACACTAACCAGCCAAGTTGTCGTGGACAGTCAAGTAATAAATGCTCAGGTGGAAAACGATCCTTTCTTATCCAAAATCAGGGAAGAGTTGCAGGAAGATCCAGATGTGTATCCGCGTTTTTCGGTAGAACAGGGAAGGTTACTGTACAAGGGACGTCTAGCATTGCCGCAATCCTCACCACTGATCCCAACCATATTGAAGGAATTTCACAGTAGTCCTTCGGGGGGACACTCTGGTTTTCTTCGTACATATAAACGATTGACTAGTGAACTGTATTGGTTGGGAATGAAGCGGGACGTCAAGAAGTTTGTGGAAGAATGTCCGGTCTGCCAACAAAGTAAGACTCTGGCACTTTCCCCAGCTGGCCTCCTACAGCCACTGCCTATTCCCCAACTTATATGGGAAGATATTTCAATGGATTTTGTAGAAGGGTTACCAAAGTCTGGGGGATATAACTCTTTGCTGGTGGTGGTTGATCGCCTAAGTAAATATGCTCATTTCTTGCCATTGAAACATCCCTTCACAGCAGCAGGGGTAGCTGCAATTTTTATGAAGGAAATAGTCAGGCTCCATGGCATTCCAAATTCCATTGTTTCGGACCGTGACAAAGTATTTCTGAGTCATACAGAGTTATTTCGCCTACAAGGGACCTTCCTCCGTCGAAGCACAGCCTACCACCCACAAACTGATGGGCAGACTGAAGTGGTAAACAGGTGTGTCGAAACTTATCTTCGATGCTTCTCCTATGACAAGCCAAAAAGCTGGAGCAGTTGGATTCCGTGGGCAGAATACTGGTACAACACCACTTTTCACTCCTCTACAAACACAACCCCATTCAAAGCCGTCTATGGAAGGGATCCTCCTCCTCTAATCCGTTATGGCAGGCGGACCACGACAGTACAAACAGTAGAACAGCAGTTGCAAGACAGAGATAACATTCTGAATGACCTGAAGTCTCATCTGCATCACGCCCAAGAAAGAATGAAAGAAGCTGCAAACCGCCATAGGCGAGACATCCAGTTTGAGGTGGGGGATTTGGTCTACGTCAAGCTCCGTCCTTATCGCCTCCGTTCTCTTGCCAGGAGACCAAATGAGAAACTGGGACCCAAGTACTTTGGTCCGTTTGAAATAGAAAAGCGTATAGGACCCGTGGCCTATCGTTTGAAGCTACCACCAACTGCAGCTATTCATCCTGTGTTCCATATTTCACAACTGAAAAAGGCACTAGGGGCACAAGAGACAAGTCAGGAGCTTCCCCCTCACTTTGATGCTAATCTGGAATGGGCGGTAGAACCCGAAAAGATTTTGGATATCCGTCACAAACCGTCCGGGACATCGACAGACACGGAAGTACTTGTACAGTGGAAGGGCCTGCCTCCAACTGAAGCCTCCTGGGAGTCAGTTGAATCAATTTTGCAACACTTCCCAGATTTTCACCTTGAGGACAAGGTGTCTTTGGAAACCGAGGGTAGTGTTAGGCCACCGATTCATTTTA
>CAIGRO010283842.1:0-19904 GCA_903798355.1 Fraxinus baroniana | reverse complement strand
CTCACTGAGTTTCTGCTTCTTTTGCTGCCTTCACTGCAGTGCCTTCTACTCTCTGCGCAGGTTTATTACTGGATGCAAACGCCGTTGTTCGGGTTCACAAGCGAATCGATCAATAACAACAAAGAGGGAAATTGATACAAATAGCACTGGAAAAGGTTCTATTGACGTTTTATTAGCACTATTTATTTATTATTATTATTAGGGAAAATTGCAGTTACGGTATCAAACTTTTCACTTTTTTGCAGGTTTTATCCAAACCTTTGATTTGTGTCAACCACTTTACCAAATCTTTCAAAATGTAGCAGTTGGAGTCCAAATGGATAGATCCATTTGACCGTTAGTTAATCGAAATAGTAAAAATTGAACAAATGCAATAAGGGCAAAATAGTAAGTTTACAATTTTAATATAAAATAATTATAATAATTAGAAAAACAAAAAACAAAAAACAAAATATTCTTCTTCTTCTTGTTCAAACCAACCATTTTTTGTATCAAATCATGAAACTGCTTCAACCACCACCAGCCAGTGCCGACTCCTCCTTTTCCTCCTCAGCCCGTCCTCACCGCCACTCCGACCTCGTCCACCTGTTGCCACTACGCATCCCAGCTCGAGCTGTCCCACTTCCTCTTCCCCCGACTTCCGCTCAACCTCTTCGTCGAGGTTGAGCAGATCAATTGCATCGATAGCGACAGTGGTGGCACTGTCTACAAGGTCCTCCATTTTCCCACTGGAAAAACTTACGCCCTCAAGGTAATCTACGGCACCCATGAGGAGTCAGTGCGCCACCAGGTTTGTCGTGGAATCGAGATCCTCTGGGGTAGACAATCCAAATGTGGTTAAATGCTACATGTATGATCCGTGGCGGACCCAGCACCCGGCCAGGGGGCGATCGCGCGTGCTGGGTTCCGACGAAGTTTTGGGAAAGGAGGTCGCCCGACGTCGACACTGGTTTGGTAGTACCTGTTCATCTTCTTCCTCGTGTTTTTTTCTTTTTTCTTTTTTGTTTTGTAAAGCGATTGGGCCTTTGCTGTTAGCCCAATCGTTTTTTATTAATTGAGTTGGGCCATATTTTATTCGGCCCGATAATTAATATATAGAGGCCCACTGGCCCAGTCTTGCTCTTTTAAACAATCTATTGGTGCTTTCTTTTTGGGTGTTTATCAGTAAAGAGTTTTTACGAAGAAATATATAGATGTGTTTGTATGTACATATATATATATATATGTGTGTGTGTGTGTGTGTGTGTGTGTGTGTGTGTGTGTGTGTGTGTACCTTCTTTTTGGGTGCCATGGCTAGGAATCGTGGGCGTTGATTGGCTGGAATCATGCGGCGGAATCGAGCCTTTGATGAGAAGAAACTGTGATGGTGCTCTAAGTTTCCCAGGTAACTACTGGCACTTGTTGCCGCTGCCATTTGATGAAATTGTTAGTGTAAAATCTCTGATTTTCCGGTCAATCATTCGCCAGAAGATGGAAATGATTATGTAGGAAATAATTTGTTAGAACTGAATTTTTGGTTGGAAGGAAAAACAAAATCCGATGGGAAATCTTCTGGAGGAGTGTTTCGACCAATAGCTTCAGTTTTCTCCAGTGATCGGTCCGCCTGCCACCACCAGCGAACGACTCTCCTTTATATAGACCGCCATCGCCTTGAATGAGAATGACCCGTGAGTTTTATTTTATTTGTTTTGGTTTTTTTTGGTTTGTTTTGGTTTTATTTGTTTTGTTTGTAGTGTTATTATCTATTTATTTATGAGTTATTTTCATGATTTATNTTTGACGCCATGATCAATTATTTTTATTAGCATTTATACATGTAAATATTATTATCGTTGTCATAGTCATTGTAGCTTTTCTTCAATTATTATTTTCACAGTCGTCATTATATTGTTATAAACAAATTGCCACCAACCGATCAAATTTTTTCTTTAATCCAACTCCTTAAAAAAGGACCTAAATCAAGGTCATTTTGTTCACTTATTAAGTTTATCTCTTTTAATGTTTTTATATAATCGATTATTTGTAGATGAATTTGGAATTGGATTTAAGGTTTGGAATGGGGGAATTTGAACTGTGGATTTGGAATTTGATTTATAAATGTTGGCACTTTTCCATTCTACATTACCAACAAAATATAATGACACTACATTCGAATATGTAAAACCATCATAAAACAAATTCCTTATTTCAAGATTGAAATTAAGTTAACCTTTGTTGATTTATGTTGCACACTTGCAATTGTAGATTATGGAATGATTTCAACCGAAATGAAAATCTACACCTGTTTCTTCCAGTTCCACCGGTGCATCCAGTCCCGCCACTGCTTCTATTCGAGCTCGCTCTAACGATCACTGACTGTCAACGTTGACCCGTCAACTGACTGTCGACGTTGACCGATCAACGTCCCGCGGTCCGTCCGGGCTGAGCTCCGAGGCTGGGTCTGCCACTGTGTATGATCACAATGGAGAAATTCAAGTCTTATGTGTGCAAATTTCCATTCTTGAATTTTATTTGGGCATTCTTGAATTTTACAAGCATTTTTGAATTTTACCCGGGCAGATTTCCATTTGCTGTGGTAGGAGAGGAAATTGGGCAAGCCTTATGTGTGCAATTTTTATGTCAGATCCTCCTGAAGCCATCGAAGGTGGTGTGCGGGGTGGGGTTGAGGAGGAGGAAGAAGAAGAATCTTTTGTTTTTTTCTTCTTCTAATTATTATAATTGTTTTATATTAAATTGTAAACTTACTATTTCGCCCTTATTGCATTTGTTCAATTTTTATTATTCCGATCAACTAACGGTCAAATTGATGGTTTCCATCCATTTGGACTCTGGCTGCTACATTTTGAAATGTTTTGTATCGTGGGTGGCACAAATCAAAGATTTGAGCAAAATCTACAAAAAGTGAATAATTTAGTATCTTGGCTGCAATGAATACCACTTTTGAGGGTTAAATATTCCATTTGTGCTCATTTTTCTTTTTGAAATATTAAATTTTTTTAATTTGCTATAGAACTTACCAAAATAGTATCTCAATTGTTAAAAAAGTTAACGAATTTGATGAATTTATCTAAATCTGATCATATTCCTCATTTCATATGTAATGTTTCTAATTCATTTACTTTTAAAATAACAAGTGACGAAACGGTGAATGGACTAACATTTACATAATTTCAGTAGTAATTCGAAAATATTTGAGAAAGTTCAGTAACAATCCAATTTTTTTTTAAAAAGTTCAATGAGAAGAAGCCCCCCGCTTGATTTAAAAAAAAAAAAAAGATTTTTAATATAATAAATTCAATAAAAGATAATAAAATATATGGTTTAAAAAGTATGAAACCCATAGTATGAATAAATTTAACTTAAATTTTAATTCAGTTACTCTACCAAACAAGGATAAATAAAAATTCGAGAAAGTATGGCAACAATAAAAATATTTAATTTCACCTTTTGCAATGTCGAAATCGACCCGACGTTTTCAATAAAAAAAAATTAAAAACAATCCAGAGTTATTTACCACCAAAAAATGAAAGTTAGTTCCCACCAATTCGACCTAAGTTGACCATTTGACTCCTGACCTCGAACTTTTTTCATATCATTGCCCAAACCAATTTTAAAACATTACATTTTTGGGCTCTCACTTGTAATCCTACCCTATCATGAGATTTTTATAAACTCGTAATTTAAATTGAGAGGTAAATTGTAAATTATAGCTATTTCTAATTAATTTAACATAAAAGTAAATTATAAACAACTTTAAACTATCAACAACAAACGTCATCACAGGTAAAATTACTAACAGAAAATGACACTTCTGCACAATTTCAACTCTCACAAATCTCCATCTGACATAATTCTATCCATTTGCAACACCAGCAGACTGTCGAACGCCACAAAACGGCTGAGGGCTATGTACGACTCAGCTGCGAACCACCGGATATAACTATAAAACAGTAAAAAAACGAAAAACAAATGTTACTAATAAGTAAAACCTTTTTAATTTGTACAGGCCCCTCAGAAATCCAATAAACTTGAACTTATATAAGACGCATTTAGAGCACTGATGACTTGATCAATAGGTGGTAACAATCTTTCCCCTGTTGGAAGGATCGCTGACAATTTTATCCTCACACGTCCATGGCAGTCATCTACGAAGAGCAGCAGCCACTCTTCTGGGCAACAGGTTGTCCACGAATCTGCACTGTGGGTGGTCTTGTATTGCTCGATGCAGGCTGACTTGCCATTCTGCACAAATAGCATATGAACAAGTAACATAATACCCACAAAATAGAACTGCGAAATCTAAAAGGGCAATATGCGAGTGGGATTGATGTCAGTAGGCAAGAAATAAAGAAATCAAGACAGCACAATATGTAAAAGTGATACCTATTCTTAATGTCAGCAGACATTGCCATGAATGCCTGTTCAACATTGGTGGCATTTTTGGCACTGGTCTCCATGAATGGAATGCCAATTTCATCTGCAAAAGCCTTTTTATGACAGGAAATAAAGGTAATGTCAGTTAACACTAGTCTGTTCAAATATAATAAACTGGCAGAACAGTATGAATTTTACCTTAGCTGTTTCATAGGGAACAGCTCGATTCTCAGCGAGGTCACACTTATTTCCAACCAGGAGCTTGTTCACATTTTCACTAGCATAACGATCAATTTCGTTCAACCATTGCTTCACATTATTGAAGCTTTCTTGGTCGGTTACATCGTACACTATCTGCCAGAAATATCAGCAGAGCAGGTCATGAAAACAGGGGCACAAAGGTCCATTGTAAGATGTAGGGATTGAAAGAAACTTACTATGATGCCATGTGCACCACGGTAGTAGCTACTAGTTATCGTTCTAAAACGTTCTTGTCCTGCAGTATCCCACTACAAGCAACAGAAGAACAGAGAGAAACATCAGGTCCATCAACAGTAAAGGAAATAAAGAACACAATCTTGCAATAAAATGTTGGGTATAGTGTACAGCAACAAAAATATTCACATAACTCATAAGTTGAAAAAAATAATTACAGGGTAAGTTAAATGGACACTGTAATGGCCATGCATGCAGCCGACAGGCAAGTATAAAACATTTCACAAGGAAGACCATTTTCAGGTCTTATGACTGATCCTAAATGGTTAAATTTACGAGTAAGTGTGGATACAACTTACTAAAAGTTGCAATTGTTTCTAAGCATTACTCTTTACTGCAGCAATTAATAATGATCCGTTATTTTTTTCAGGCACCTCGTACTTTCCCTTACATCCCAGAATAAAACGCTAATACATTGTTAATTGAATTAGACCGAAGGACATGAACGGATATCCTCAAAAGTTGAGACTAAAAGAAACCAAGGGTTATCAGTTTATACAGCTTTCTCATATCTATGTAATAAAATAGGCAATGGATGTAGCTACATATAATATTACAGTTAAGTTCTTAAAATTTCTAAAAAAATTATTCATGCAGAAAGAAAATCACAATTTAACTATAACCTATAACCACAAGGCTATCATTAACACCAATCGGCTAACTAACCATCCAAGAACCTTAACATAAGAATTTTTTTTTTCCCTTTAGAAGTCAATTAGTAGCTATACCAATATGTACGGAGAACAATAAAAAGTACCGCTACTCTTAATAATAAACCACGGGAATAATAGATAGTCTTAACTACATCTAAACTAAAGTCATAGCTCATATAGTTCATATAAAAATTTAAGGTGTATTTTGTTTGTTGTTTTCAAGTTGTTTTCATTTTTCAATTTTGCAACACCCAAAGTATGTTTGTTATGGTATTTTCAAAAACAAGGTTGAATTTATAATATAAAACTCAAAACGCATTTATAACGTTTTGAACGTTTTAAGTGAAAACTTTGAAAACACTCAAAATATGACAAACAATCATTTAATAATTTTTTTAAAATAAAATTCTAAATATTAAAAAATTTTAAAAAAAAAATTCTAAAAAACAAAAATATAAAATTCTTAAAAAAAAAAAAAACTGATAAATTCAAAAATAAAAACTTTAAAAAATAAATCAAAAATTACAAAAAAATTAAAATTCCAAAAAATGATTTTTTTTTTTAAAAATAAACTCAGTAAAAATAAATTTATAAAAAAATAAAATTCTAGAAAATTCTAAAAAAATAAATAAAATAATTCAGCCCTTGTTTGGCATTGACCCCCATTATAATGAGATTTTTGGAAATAATGTATTTTGGAAGAGTGATTTTTGAGAGAATGTGTGGTTAAAAAAGAAGAAAATTTTTGATATATATGTAATATTATTTTATTAAAGAATAAGCATTAAAAAGAAGAAAGAGAAAACTGTATTAAAATTTTAATGGAGCCAAACATTATGGTTATATATAAAAATTATCAATCCATATCATTAATGTTTATTTCCTATGTTTTGCCAATTTAATTTATTATTTATTTTTATTTTACTTTTGTAGTGGGAAAAAAATATTCTAAGATTCACTAACCATAAAAGGTATATAATATATTAACATAAAATATTTTACTGAATAATCAAATTTAATGGAATAAAATTACATTAAAAATTTCTTAAAATTTCAAACCAAATATGTTATCTATTTTTTTTGTTTTGAGAAACAATTTTATTCACTAACTATAAAGGCCATATAATATATTAACATAAAATCGTTCTATTTTACCAAATGATCAAATTTCATGGAATAAAATGACATTAAAAGATTTCTTAAAATTTCAAACCAAATATGTTTTCTAGTTTTCTGTTTTGAGAAACACTTTTCAGGATGACAAACCAAACAAGTTTTTATCAATTTTAGAACAAACCCTCAAAATAGAAATCTGAAATGAATAGAAAATTCAAAACTCAAAAAGCAAACACAAACCAAACAGGCCCTTAGATTCAAGATAAGAGAACCTTACAATTTGAAGTTTGATTGTCTTCCCATCTTGCTCCATTGTACGAATTTTCTGGAACAACAGAAACATAATTCAGATGTGGTAAATTATGCCAAACACAAGTAACCAACTCAAGAAGAAGATTAAGTTCTTACAAAGTCAACACCAATTGTGCTGATGTAACTGTCCAAGTATGAATCATCCTGCATGCAGATTAGGTATGAACATCAACTAACCTAAGTTCATAAAAAATTCAACAAATTGAGATTATCATTAATATTGCAGCTTTTGCTTTATATTTGAAGATGGAATCCACTACCTTCTCTTATTACCAGCAGGCTAACTGATATTGCATGGTATTCAAAAATTTACTAAAAAAATAGCAAAAGGGAGTAAAAAGAACTTAATTGAATGGAAACTTGTTACTAGTACTTCTCATGCTGAATCAGAGAGCCACTGTTGGGCTGAAACAAACAAGCTCAGCTTTGACAGAGCGCAAAGAAGCCCTAGAACCTAGTCAGAAACCCTAAAGGGAAGTGATATTCCAAACTTTTCCATGTAGTCTTACAATCACACTTGCAAGTTGCAACCCTTGTGAAGAACAGAAGGGTGTATTTACCAATGTCATTACGGCTTTTGTTTCAGTTTGTCAAATTACCTCACTTATATAAGAAATAAGAAAACAAATTGAAAATGTATTAGGTAACTAACAGCATTCTTGATATTTAATTGATCATTCTGTTAGGTCTCGCGCAAAATTCTAATTTTAATATCATATAAAAAGCAATCATAGAAAAGAATATGAAAGATTTTCAAGAAGGATGTGCTGTAGTGCTGAAGTCAGCATTACATTAGAGCAAGTTAAAGTAACACTAAAACATCAAATGACTTACAGCAAATCTCAGGAGAAGGCATGACTTGCCTACACCAGAATCTCCAATTAATAGAAGTTTGAACAAGTAGTCACTGCAGAATTCAGCGTAAAATGTGGTGGTTAATTCAGCGCTCAAATGTGGTGGATATTTGACATTATGCAGTATCCAGGACATAAAATTGAAAACAGAATGAGCAGGGGAAGCAAATGGTAGGATATATTCAAGAGCAGATGACTTGAGTGGACCAACAACAGATTTAACTTTTCAAAACTCTTTCAGCTGTAAATTAACACAATTTTGGATGAAGTGTGCAGCCTTCCCAGAGTGAATCGAGGATTTATTCTATCCTCCTCTACATAAAGGTTAGGATAGGCTAGTCTGTGATTGGCCCGACTTGACATGCTTCATAATTATCATTTATCACTATATACAGCAAACTAAAATTTTAGAGGTTAACTTAAAATGAACTCCTTTTAAGTCGAGTAATGCTACTTAAACAAATATGGTTGAGAGAACTAGGAGTTTCCAAATAATAAATGCTCAAAAAGGGACCTCAAAATAAAGAAATACTTGAATTTTCATTTTTCATTACAAGTAATAGCAGATTAGCATCCTATTTAGTTTCTGAACAAAGAAAACAGTAGAACTCGTTTAAGTTATCAGTAGTTACAAAAAACTCTCCAACATAACCTTTTTAAGCAACCCCTTATTATCACCAAAGAAAAAATGTAATCAATTCACGCCTTTTTCCACGGAGGAACTTTGCTTCATTAGTAAATGTTCAATTTCATTATCCAAACCATACGTAGATCCCCAAGTCTTCCTGATTATATCGACCTGGTTCAAAGCTTTTACTCCAAAACCCAATAAAAACACAAATTCAAACTATTGTTTTGCGTACAACACCTAAAAAATCAAGTGATACAAATTATTCTAGTAACAAGCAAAAAAATCCCGAAGTTACGATAAACAATACATGTATTGATCTGAGACTTGCATCAAGGGTACAATACGAAAAACCAACACGTTCCAATCAAATCTGAAGCAGATCTATAAACTAAAAAATACAATATAAACAATTTACAAATTTTCAAGCGTAAATTTAATTGTTTTTCACGTTCAAATGTGAAGAATAGAGAGAGAGAGAGGAGATAATTACTATTCGGGATTCATAATTGTGTACGTGTAATGAAGGTAGGTGATCCGACTGGAGCCGGAATATTTTCCTTCCGACGGCCGGAGATAGACTCAAATAGAATCGTCGCCGAAGGAGCAGAACGGTTCGACGTGGATGGAAAGAAGTAAATGGTACCGGATTAAAATGAAGTTTATGTTCGACACCATTTTGGGAGAGAAATTAATTTTTGAATACTGATTGATGGAAGTACGTGTGGTTAAAAAGTAAAGAGAATTTTTGGGTTTATGTGTAATATTATTTTATTGATAGAATATGTGGTTGAAATGAAGAATGAGAATAAGAATAAAAAAAAAATGAATGTCAAACATAGGCCAAATTGGAGAGAACACCGACAGGATACTTACTGATGGTGAGTAGTTCGAGGAGGGGAGGCCCAATTACTTGATGGATTAAACCATTTTGCCAAAAAAAAATAAAAAATGAGAGCCCGTTTGGGAATGATTTAAATCAGATTAAAATTGAAAATATAGTCGTTATTAGGTTCACTCGTCTAATAAAAATCAACAATAACGACTAATTTTTCAATTTTAATCTAAATTTAATCCCTTCCAAACGGGCTCTGAGGGAGTTAGTTGGATTAAAATTTGATTTTAATCTAAGTTAAAGTCAAAATGTCAAATAATCAATATCAATCACATCTTTTATGAGTCCACATCTTTTCAATCATACAATTCAAAAACAATAATTCGGATACTATACAACAGAAG
Source organism: Fraxinus baroniana (assembly GCA_903798355.1). Lineage (NCBI taxonomy): Eukaryota > Viridiplantae > Streptophyta > Magnoliopsida > Lamiales > Oleaceae > Fraxinus > Fraxinus baroniana. Next base: position 10,233 of record CAIGRO010283842.1, on the reverse strand, counting down.
AAAACCAGAGAATTGAGAGAAGAGACATGAGGTGTTTATATTGAAAAAAATAAACCACACACCCACCCCCTGCATGTGTGTTGTCTGTATGGGTTCTGTAAGTGCATTTCTGTACGTGTAGGGAAACTCATTCATAAACTTCTATCACAATCTTTTTAAAAATCTGATTTTCATCGGCACCAAACACCATCTGAATAAAAAATTAATTGTCTTTTAAAATGACAAATAATTGAGTGTCACGTGACATTATGTAATTCATTACGTAAACGTTGATGTTGACGTAGATGTAGCAAAATCGAAATACCTAATTCTTTGGTTTTTATAAATGTTATTTACATTATCCCCCTTAAGATTCAGATCAGTGCAAATTAACCCCTGAAGCATAAGTATTCCCAATTGACTTCCTTTTCCATTATTGTGCTTTTATTTGCAATTTTGTTTTTGTTATTTATAGTGTCAAGGATCAAGTATTATAGTGACATTGAAAGTTCACGTGTAGAAATAATTTTTTGTGTCTCAGTCTTGCTATTCATGTATCTTCTCTCCGTGCATCCTCCGTACTCTAGCCCTCCTCATTGCTTCCTAGCCCTCGTAATCACTTACGCACACAAAATAGTTCTTTTGCTTGTTGATAATTGATTTGTGGAAAAAAGAACAAAATGAAAATGTCGAAAAAGGTGGTTTCACATAGTAAGCATTCATCTCCATTTATAAATCCACATTGAAAATGTTGGGTTTCATTCTAACTCTCTAACAAAAATTCAAGAATTGGGTTTGGCGTGTCCTATATTGCATAATACTATCGTAGACTTTAAAAGTATGGATGGAAACACCTGCGGACTTTACAAAATAGAGTGAAATGATGGTTGGCATTTGAGGACGAAAGTGCCTCACGTGTTGCTCACGTGGCAAGGCGCTATTTTTGAACGGTTTTCGTGTGCAAGACTAATGCCACATTAAAACCCTTAAGGTTGTGAAGCTTGATACAAAAACAATTACAATAGGGACAAATTTGCAACCGACCCAATATATTGGAGACTAATAGCGCAACTTTCCATTTTATTAGAATTGACTTTATCCTCCCACTAAATGAAGACCATTCGATTGAACAACGTAGAAGAAATGTTCCTCAAAAGGATTGGACTCTTTCTTAGGGAAGCACATGCATATTGCAAGGGAGTGAAATTCGCCTTAACCCGTTTGGTTTTTGAGACCGCTATTATAGTGTACCAAATTCTCCAGAAAATTTCTATCTTTCTACCTGGTTAATATATCTCTCTGAAAGAACATCCACATATATACGTATAAATATTTTGCTTATATATTCACGATGAGCTCGGGAGATGAAGCCTCTCATACAATTTCCAAGAAATCCAAGAAGCCCCAATGTCCATTTCTTTATCTTTCTCTTTAATTTCTTGAAATTATATTAATTATGCAACCAATAATCATTTTTAATTCATGATTGATTATATGCATGGATACTTTCTTTGTTACTGGAAAGTTATTTTTACAATTCTTTTCTTACATGATAATGTCTGTAGAAAAACCTTGTGTCATTAATACAAGATTTGTGTCCACCTTGTTAAGAGGAAAAATCCAAACCTTTATAAATTGGTCAATGTTTTCATCTTTATTCGATGTGAGATTCTATCTTTTAACATGCCTGTAAGATAGTGGCTTTTGAAATTCGTGTGCTCATTTTTTTGACTCTTAATCCTAAATCAAATCAAATTGGTCGTTAGAGCTTAACGGACTCTAATATCATGTTAAGATTTGAGATTCCATTTTAAAAGATCAACCTAGTTAAGAGGAGTAATCCAAACCTTTATAAATTTGTTTATATTTTCATCTTTATTCGATGTAGAATTTTTTATGAATTGTTTTTGGCCTTCAAAATATCTCCACCTCTTTCCTTTGCTCCTCGTTTCGACCTTAAATAGTAAACAGGTTTAGATCATATGAAATGTTTTTAGAATATGAAGAATGCATTTTCTTTGTTACCTTTATCAGAAGTATTTTTCTTGGAATCCTTAATCTTACTATTATTTATCACTGACCATGTTATTCTTTATGTTGATTGGAACAAAAACATATACCCCATTTATACAATTTTCTTATGTTTTTCAGATTCCAGATTTACTCAGCAAGAACTTCCTGCTTGCAAACCAATATTAACTCCCGGATTGGTACGGTTCCAATACTATATATCCCAGTTGATCGACTTGATAATGAAGTTTTCATTCCAAAGTTGTTGATTAACTTTTGATTTTGCATCTAATTCAGGTCATAACAACTTTGATCTCCATCGGCATCATATTTGTTCCTATTGGCCTCGGTTCCTTGTCTGCATCAGAGCATGTAATATTCTAACATATTTTTCTTGTTGCAGTCTCTTCCCAGCCTCAGTAGTTAGTGACAAGTATCCTTAGTATTAGACAAGTTTCTCTTTGTTATCTCATTTAGGTGGTGGAGATTATCGACCGATATGATGATGCTTGTGTTCCTTCAAATGGTGACGACGAGGCAGCGAAGAGTGAGAGGCTTTCATTCATCCAGAATGCGAAAACAAATAAAACCTGTATCAGGAATTTAGTTGTCAGTTTACTCCCTTCTAACCTTTTGTATTAATACATGAACATGAGCAAATTATTCTTATTATTTTTTTTCTCTCCTTAATCAATTTGGTTTTATAATACAACTGTTGAACATCTCTCCAGGTTCCAAAGAAGATGAAGCATCCTATTTATGTATATTATCAACTTGACAACTTCTATCAGAACCATCGACGGTACGCTACAATCTGGGAAAGTAATTTTATTTTCCCTTTTCCACTTTGTATCATTATAAAGGCATAGAAAATGATTCATGTGGTCGACCCCTAATTTCTTGACTTGAAACTATAATTTGGTGCAGATATGTGAAGAGTAGAAGTGATAGGCAATACCAGAGCCCAAGATTTGAGAGAGAAACAAAGACTTGTGATCCTGAGTCTGAAATCGATGATCACACACCTATTGTTCCATGCGGCTTAGTTGCGTGGAGTTTATTCAACGACACATACGGGATTTCTACCAAAAACAATCCTATACCAATTAACAAGAAAGACATTGCATGGCCAAGTGACAAGAATTCTAAATTTGGGTCTAATGTCTATCCTAAAAATTTCCAAAAGCAAGATCCAGTCGGGGGTGGAAAACTTAATGAAAGCATACCTGTAAGTCCATTCCCCCTGATCTCTATTACACTTTCATTGTAGCTCAACATAAAATTTCAAATTGTTCAATTTGTTAGAATGATGTTATTCATTCCCACTGGGGTTGAGCCCCAATCTATGTGGCAATTACACGGCATTTATCGATTTAATTAAATGAATCATTTGACTTTGCATTTAAATGAATCTATCATTTAATGTCAAGTAATTGCCACATAGATTGGGCCTCAACCCAAGTGGGGATGAATAGCATTACTCCGTTATCATAATTAAGCCTTGAAAAATACTTGATTCCTTCAATGTTCGAACTCATTTTTAATGAACTTTCATAAGCTATGTCTGCATTAAATGTTGCACATGACATGACCGATTTGTTTCAAGATCGGTCTGGCACTAATACAAGTTGCTATTTCCTACTAGAAAAGGAAAATGGCAGATTTTTTTCTTCGTAATAGTGTGCATCTAAATTAAAATGTTGTACAATATGACACAATCAACCTGATTCAGGGTCCCGTGCTAATAGAAGTAGCTTATTGTCCTTGTAGCTAAGGCAGGGTTTTCTTCTACTCTGATCAATTCAAATTTGAAAGTTTTAAAAGTTTGAGTAAATTGTTCCCATCTTATTTCTCTATGGAGCTGAGATACTTGAACTTATTTAGAGCCTTAGTGCATATTTCGTACATAGTATATTGTATCATATTAGCAGTATCAGACTAGGTTTTAACTTCTTTTTCTCATTTAGTACTTTCCAATTAATACGTTTTTATCTGTCTATATCAGTATGTATCTTCTCCTGATTCATATTGTTCTGTCCGTGTGATTTCATGTAATAGTTGAGTGAACAAGAGGATCTTCTTGTTTGGATGAGAACCGCAGCATTACCCAATTTCAGAAAGTTATATGGGAGGATAGAGACTGATTTGGAAGCCAACGAGAAGATAACAGTAGTAATACAAAACAATTATAACACATATTCTTTTGACAGCAAAAAACAGCTAGTACTTTCCACAACTACTTGGATTGGTGGGAAAAATGACTTCCTTGGCAAGGCATACATCACAGTTGGCGGAATTTGCTTGTTCCTTGCAATAGCTTTCATATTAACATATGTCATCAAGCCCAGGTGAATATTTTCTTCAACATATTCTCCAGGGAAAAATAACCCTTTAAAGAAACCATCTTTTTAAGTGTGCGGTCCATTCCCCACCCCCCACCCCCCAGTTTATGACCTTTTCTCTTATGTTTATGCAAAAATATGACATGCTTTTGGAGTTAAGTACAGCAATGTTTTTCAACCATCTCTGAAAGTGGTTGCCTGGGTTTTGTACTCTCTTTTTTAATCAAACCTTGAGCTTTTGAAAATGGAAATCTACATTATATTTCGTGTGTTTAGCGGCAGAGTTAGAAATTTGTTGCGGGGGGCTAAATTCGTTTGGTTAATTTCTTCATAAGACATATTTGGTATTGAAAAACAGTTAAATGGCGAGTTTAAAATAACGATCTAAATTATATATAGTTGTTTAGACTCGTTAATAATTCTACTTTTTGTTATTTAATTTGTATTTTGATGTAATAACTTTTGAATGAATTTAATAATTTGATTCAATTTCCTTTTTTAGACATCAATTTTAATTAAAATTCTATTGGTCATATATTTAAATGTAAATCATATGGAACAATTGTTTGATCACATGCTTGTATATATTAATACTTTATACTTTATAGTGTGATGTTAGTTCCTTATTATTCTTGATTAATTCTTTTGGTTTCCTATTCTTAATTTCATCAGCGCTGCATTCTTAATCTTGATTGAGGTAATAATCTTGAATGAATTTTATTCCTTGCCTAGCACAATAAAGTTCATTTTGTTTGTTTTTGTGCAGGCCTTTGGGGGATCCAGCCTACTTGTCATGGAACCTAAATTCTGCAGAGCGCTGAGAGTTTGAAATATTATTAATGTATAAAGGGCGGGATGGGCATTTTGAAAATATTTGATAGTTGTATTGTTCATTTTATTAAGGGGCTGTCTGAGAGAGCTTTGGGAATAAAAATTGATTTTCTGCCCGTTGGTTGTCTCTTGGTCTGACACAAAAGTCAGGCATTTTCTTTGTTTTTTGGACCGTTGGGTTATTCAATCGGTAAAATAATCAATTTTTGGCCAGATTTTAAGCACTCCCAGACAGCCTTTAAATTTTAATCTACACTAGACATGAGTTATGTTTTCTGATCTATATTGTAGCTCCTCAGTTAAAGGTGAGATAAATTTATTTAAAATTTAGTTCTCAACGATACCAACTTCGTTCTATATAACTCCTGGTCATGAGACCATTCAATCCCAAGCATAATGATACCTCATTTATTTCGTCTCCATCAACTCTATTTCCTGTTTGAAAAATAAAAAATAAATAAATCAATAGTGGCGATAGGGTTTAAACGTTGGGATTGGAAGTGGATCGAGAGGCTGGATATTTTTGTTAACCAATAGATTTTTGGATGAAAATCGTTAGAGGTCCTTCCGATGCACATTCATTAAAGATTTGAAGACCTCCGCTACACATTTTTGAAAGGTCTAAAACTTTAGCTGCAAATTATTCTTTTAAATTAATAAAAGACTATAAGACTATTTTGTTTCTTTTTTAAAATGGTCGAGTGCAAACACTGATTTTTTTATCATAACAAATTTTTTTATTGGAAATCGTCTAAAGATCATTTCATCGCACCAGTTTGAAATATTTGAGACCAATGCTGCTATAAATTAAAAGGTTGGATAAAACTTGCATAATTTTGAAAGATTTAGGATCACAAGTACAATTATCCCTAAAATATATTTACAAACCCCACACGCGTGTCAAACTGTCAATCCAATATCCTTTCCAATTTATTTCCAATTGTATGGAACCAACAACCAATACATAATCATTTCATATGCAAAATGCTACTCAAAACCACCTCCACCGCCGTCGCCGCAACCACTGCCATAACCACCACCTCCTCTTCTCTCTTCTCCCTTTCCAGACCCTCTCTTTCTCTCTCCAAACTACCCTTTTACAAACCTCAAAACTACCCTAATACCACCAAAAAGTCCTCCACTTTATTCTCCTCCCCAAGGATGAGCTGGCTCAACAAGCTCGGATTCAGTACCCGCACCCCGCCTGAATCCACGGCGGACTCTGTAGCTTCCATAGCACAGGGGCCCGACGACGATGTACCTGCCCCGGGACAAGAGTTCGCGCAATTCGGGGCGGGTTGTTTCTGGGGAGTGGAATTAGCTTATCAGAGAGTCCCGGGTGTTACCAAGACTGAAGTGGGTTACACGCAGGGCTATTTACATAATCCCACTTACGAAGATGTGTGTTCGGGTACTTCGAACCATTCGGAGGTGGTTAGGGTTCAGTACGACCCGAAAGAGTGTAGCTATGAAACTCTGCTCGATCTTTTCTGGGCTAGGCATGACCCCACCACCCTCAATCGCCAGGTTGTTCCTTATTCTTTCTTCTTTATTGAATTTTGAGTGCTTATTATCGTATTTGCGGGTTAAAGTTAAATTACTATTTGGATGAGCCTTTGATTGTATCTTGGAGTTTTACGTTTTCATTTATTCGACTACGTGCGCCTAATGTAGCAGGGCTCAGGACACAAAACGCTGTGGAAAAGTTTGGATTAAAAAAAATTATAATTTATTTTATACGTTTAGGCCTTTTTTTTTTTTGAGAAGCTATTTATTTGGAGAATGTGCGATTAAAAATAGGGAAAAACTATTAGTTCATTTGCAAAATTATTTTATAGAGACAATATGCGATTGGAAATGAGTTCGAGGAAAAGTGATTTTGAAAAAATCAAATAAGGGCTTAATATAGTTTTAGAAAATCTAAGACTGTGGCATGTGCTATTCCTGACAAGGTTTTCGATATTTGATCAAAAGTATCATAAAAATTTTCCATAAGGTTTTTAATTGAAAAATGAAAAAATTAGAAAACTTTCTTTTGAGTTCAAGAGTTTCAGTTTCCGAAACGTTATCGTACCATTTTTGGGCTTTGATGGCTTTATTCTTTGTTAAATAACGCTATCTAGCACCAGTAGTGCTAGAACACCACCTCATATAGCATATATGTGTCATTAAATAATGAGGTGGTGTTTTAGCACGATGGTGTCATATATCGTTACTCTTCTTTGCTTCTTTTGAATGGTTATGCTAATATTTTTGTTTGGTTAAGCGTCAAGTAATTAAACTTACTTTGTTTACAAAAATGTTTGGACACATATCTTTCGATCAAGTCGCTCATTGCTGCTTTGTTTTATGTATTTAAGAAACTAGTGATCTGGCAACATCCATATGTGTATTTGCACGTATACAACGGCTGTGACCTGGTGGCATTACTTAATACTGTACAGCGTTAAATAAGAAAAAAAACTAAAATTCTGTTTATTATTATGTCCAATTATCTCAGAATGCTGTGCACCAAACATATCGTGAGGGGAAAAAAAGTTAAAATGTTTATGCTTGTTCCTGTCAATGTGGATATCCGATGCAGTCATTCATCTTTTAGTTACGGCCTTCTGCATATTCATTTGGATCAGATTTGTCCCATTGTTGTCTGAAACTAATTTGGGTCCTCCCCTGTCCCCAACACACACAACCAAAAAATGAAAATAATAGAACTCGCACTTTCATCATCTGAAATAAACCTAGTTTTCAGTCTCAAAGGTTTTATTTTCTGCATGTTATATTATAATCGTTGGTAATTTCTCTTAGGGTGTGTTTGATTGGCATGAAAAATGCCTCCTAAAAATGAAAATGTTTTCCTTGTTTTGAGGATAACAAAAACCTACCTCCCCCAAGAAAGTGTTTTCCTAAAAAACAAGGAAAACTGGGCATATGTTCAAACGGAAAATATTTTCCATAATGGCAATCAAATACACCCTTACTATTGCTATAACTAGTACTTCTATAGTGCGTTCATCACCTTTTCTTTGATGTTCGCTTCTTCGAGTAGTTTATACTAATGACTACACTATCCACTACGCAGGGAAACGATGTGGGAACTCAATACAGATCTGGCATTTACTTCTACACTCCTGATCAAGAGAAGGCAGCTTTAGAATCCCAGGATAGACACCAAAAGCTCTTGAACAGGAAGATTGTTACCGAGATTCTGCCCGCCAAGAAATTTTACAGAGCTGAGAAGTACCATCAGCAGTACCTGGCCAAGGGAGGGCGATTTGGTTTCAGGCAATCAGCCGAAAAAGGTTGTAATGATCCCATAAGGTGCTACGGCTAATTCCTAATGAGATATATATTTGAGGCCATGGTGGTTAATAATTAAATATGTTTACTGTTGTGCTTGCCGGCTGAAAATTTATGCATTTACTTCAATATCCTGCTGTTGCAATATTGATATAATTTGTTCTTGCATATTGACAAGCTATGAAGTTAGCGTGCTTGCTATAAACTTGATGTAGTGCCAATTTTTCTTTTAATTGTATTAAAAGTTATTTTACTCTGTCCGATCTTGTTTGATACCGCGTGACAAATGTGTACTGATTGATGGGCTTTAAGTTATTGGCCTCTTAAATGTTGGGATACGAGTCCCATCTAAGAGGTTCAATCATACTTAGACAATAACACTTAGATTATTGAACATCAACAGTTAAATCATTTCACCTATGTGGAATCGGAAAACAACACTTGTTGAGATTTTATTATAACTTATTAAAGAGAGGAAATGAGTGGTAAATAATATGATAGTAGTTGCGAAACTGTGATGGTTAAAATTAAAGTTACATTTAAATTATAATAACGCAAAATGACCTTCTCTATCCAACATCTGAAGCGCTGAAAATCCCAAAAAACGACTCCAATCACCAAATAGCCAAGGACCTGAAATCAGTCGAGTTTGTTGGGGAAACTCCCAAGGCATCAACTTCATTCGAAATCCTCCATGATTTTCCCTGCAATAGTCGCATCAATGTGTCACAACAGCTAAAGGGCCGGCAGCTAAAATAAAAAGTGATGATCTTTTGCATGCAAGAATGGTTCTTTTGCAATAAAAGTTATAATATTGAAGAGCCATATTCATAATTCCTTACCCACAAAAAACAGATAGAAACAGGCAAGAGAAAAATAGGATGAGGGAAGTGGTGTAATGCTAAGGCAGAGAGAAATTAGAGGAAAGTGTGCATTTTTCTTTATCAGAAGTTTTTTTTTTCTTTTCTTTTCACAGGCCCCTTCTTCCCATTGTTCTCTCTTCAATTACTGCATGACTGCATGCTGCTACAAGATTATTTAATTATATATTATTTACATAAATCATTCTTATGTGCATGAGCTTTTTGTGTCTTTCGGTTGTATCGTTAGAGCGGAACAAGTTATCTTTAAAGTTATTCCCACGTGCTGTTTTGGGAGAACGCCTAGACCATTTCCAATTCTGGTGAAATCTGAGAATCATGATAAAGAAATAATTGTCGGATCGTAATATGTATTTAAGGTATGCACATAATTTATTGAAAATGCAAAAAGGTTGTTATTCAAATGCTAAGATACCTTATATTAGTGAACGAAGCATATTGATATTACAGTAACACACGTCACCCTCTCATGAACACCATAAACTAACACACGTCGTACTTTTACGACCACTAGGAACGAAACACACGTGTCACTCCTCAAGCACACCATAAAAAGAAAGATTAATCTATCTCTAAACGACACAATCAGCGGATATTTCACCACATTAATTATAGTCGATCCATATCAAGGTGCCAAAGGGTACATTGCCTCGTGCAAGCGAGGCCTTGCACGTGCATGCAAAGGTTTAGCCAGAATCAGTTCATCTGAGGTAGAGAGATCAATCTTCTCCTCATCAGGTGGTATGCTCCATGTGAACCCTTGAACAAGCCTTGCCAATGCCATTACAGTCAAAAGTGTCCCAAGAGATGACCCAATACATCCACGCTTTCCTGTAGAAAAAGTTATGAACCTCAACTTGGGCTCTGCCAACTCTACCTTACTCGAACCATTT
>CAIGRO010283834.1:0-12533 GCA_903798355.1 Fraxinus baroniana | reverse complement strand
GACGTTTTGCGTCAAAAAATCAAACGTAGGGACATTTTCCACAAACAGAGACAAAAGTAGGGACGTTTTGCGCCAATTACCCAATATTAATTCCATCAATATAATTTAATGCAAACCGAACCTTTTACCAAAAAAAATCATATTTTAAAATTCTAAATGAAAGATCTATAGAATAATAAGACTAAAGTTAATGTGGAAAATAAAAATTTAGCCTCGATACACCGTATTTAATTTATTGAGTTCAATGAACCCAAGCACAATGACAGCACAACATCGCTCGTCAACCAACAACTCATTCTAACATGTGAGAAATAAGAGAAATGATGAGTATACGTGGATATTCAATAGGATACGAGTAATTGTGCAATCCCGAATAAAAGTATTAAATCACGCGTCAGATATCATATCGTCGTACTACATCTTTATAAATTGGTAAGAACTTATAATATATCATATATTTAATACGGTGTGGCCATATCATATCATAACTTTCATTAGTATAATATTTATTAATATGAAAAAATAAATTAAACGAGATTAACTGCTTGCAGCTCTTGATCCTACAGATCAATTTAATTTTTGGAGAGATGAAACCAAAATCAGGTCCCAACTGTATTTTTAACCTGCTGCCGTGTTTGAAAAAATTATATTAAATGGTGAAAGAAGTTTGATTTCCCTCAGCCGTGGTTTCTCTAACTTTTTCCATGGAGGAATTATGCTGTATTCAAGGTTAAATATATGACAAGTCTCTTATAGAAAGTGAAAGTCCAATTTACCAAAAACTTCTATCCAAATCAAAAAAATTTGTTTTAACTCAATCTCTAGAAACACGTGGCTACCAATTTTAAGTCAAAAACAGAAGTAATAAAATAATAATTAACGACAACTTCTATATACCTCAATAATTTAGATTTTGCTTATTCGAATTAATTTTTTCTTGAATCCAATATACATGATTAAATACGAGATGTCCAACGAGCCTAATATTGATATACTTATCATTGCTCTATCAATATCTAAATATTTCATCCAAATAAAATTGGATTTAATACATTTATCACTTTTAATCCTTCAACTTTCAATAATATAAATTATAGCATCTAAAACAATTAAATCTTATTCTATGAAATTTTCGGAGCTCTTCAGTTGTGTTTAAAACTCAACCAATGCTTAGGTTTTAACATTAGGAAATTTGTAGCCACAGTATCAAATTTTTCACTTTTTTGAAGACTTTGTTTAAACATTTGTTTTGTGCCACATACGATACCAAACCTTTAAACAATTCGCACCGGAGGTCCGCATGGATGGTTTCCGTCCAATTGATCGTTAGTTGACCAAAAAGTCAAAATTGACCAATTGTTGACTAATTTTTAAATGGGAAAATAGTAACTTTCCCTTTTTCATATATATATAAAAAAAACATAAATCAAAAACCAAAAATTAAAATAAAAGAATAAAAAAAGAAAAAAACCAAACTACTATTCATCTTCCCACCACATAGCCAAACCCGGAAGTTTATTTTTCATCACCAGGCAAGAAATCACCTAAGCACTCTCCTATAATTAGGGGTGTCCAAAAGTCCCAAAACGAACCGGACCGAATCGAATAGTTCTTCACAAGTTAAATACCCGAACGGGTACTTGAATCGAGAATCGATGGGTATGAGTCGGGTCTAGACCAAGAATCGAAGAACCGAATGAGAACCGAAACTAAATATTTTTTTATTTTTTTTATTGAATTAATTAAATTATTTTAATTTTTTTCTAAATTAATTAATTAAATCAGATCATTTCATAATTTTAAGCCTTGGGCCTCAATTTTTTAATATGGATCACTGACATTTTAATATTAATATCTATTTTTTGGTATTTGTATGCATTGAATTAATGTTATTCAACAGCTAGTTATTTATATATTTTTGAATTGGTTTACGTTAATTTGTAAAAGTTACGAATAAAATGTCATTAGTTATATTTATATAGTGTTACTGTAAATGTTAAAAAATTTAATTATGGCATGGAACCGAAAGGAACCGAACCGGACCGAATGGAACCGAACCCGAACGGTTCCATAACCATATTTGGACCCGACGGATCCATTTATTAAATACCCGAAAATTTTAGAATCGAGCATAACCGAACCGAACCGAATCGACCCACGGACAGCTCTATAGAAGACTATTCATCCACTTAGAGTTACTAAGTGCATTTATGGTGGATTCGATTTAATCCGACGAAATCACCTAAATCGAACCAACCCAATCGGTTTGGGTCGATTTTTTGTTGTTTTTACATGGATTAGGTGGGTTGATTGTGTAGACAGGTTGGACCGAGTCGAATCGGGTTGGGTTAGCGTTAACTCATGAAAATCGAATAAACTCGTCCAACCCAACCCGACTATATATATGAATTTTACAAGTGTTGTGATATTGCTTGAACGAATACACATTCAACACAAAAATATTTTAATTGTCAAAAACATTTTTTGCCTTCATATAATTTAATATCAATCTGTCCATGTAACATTTCCAACATAAAGTGCCAAAATAATTCAAATTTTTTGATCATTAGAACTATAGAGACCTAATATTATATAAGTCATGAGACAATTATAAACATGTCCAATTTGACCCGTCTACTTTAGTCTTTGTTGATAAGTTGTCCCAAACCGACCAACTCAACCCAACCCAACCCAACCGATACTTGATTATATTGGGTTGGATTTCAACATTTACATGGGTTGGATTTGATTGGATTAAATTATGATCAAACTGATCATGTTGGGTTGGGTTTGAGTTTAGATTGAGACAAAAATTGACCCAACCCAACTCATGTCCACCCTAGCTGCACCAATGTTATGTTCGTAATCAAATGTATGTTTATCAAATCACGCGATTGAAGAAAGTGAAAGAAAGAAAGAAGAGCGTCCTCTGCAATTGACAGGTTGTTCATGTTGATATTCATTCAAGCTTACTTCTTACTTATTTAATCAAACAGAATATGATATATATTTGTACATTAAATTAGCTAATATTTGCTAAGAGGATATACAAAAATCTTATTATATATTTCTCTGTGTACATGTCGACACCTACTTGGCACAATAAAAATTCGATTGCTCGGATTCAGAGAAATATCAGTTCTGATATTAGTAACTCAAACGAGCATTAAAGAGAAAATTGCTCATTTAGTTTCTTTGAATTCACCTCCTTTCCGCATCTTATCTCCTCATCTATTGCAGACAACAATAAGTTAAGTTTTGACGGTCTGTAAGTGTCATTCTTTATGCATGTCATACACACTGTTCTCACATTCACGAATACCAGCAATAATATCTTTATCGAATCAAAATCAAGCATTGCATTCGAAATAAATTTTAGTCCAGTTCTAAATTGTCCTTGATGACAAACGTATACCCTCGACGTGAGAAATGTAGAGGACAACCTCCACATAGTCGAAGATTAAAGAGTTAGGGTGTGTATGAACCATATTATTTTGGAAAAATATATTTTGAAATAGTAGATTGATAGATAATGTGTGGTTGAAAAAGAATAAAAAGTTATTGATGTGATAAAAAATATTATTTTATTGAAAAATGTGGTTAAAAATGAGTAGAATAATGATAATGAAAAAAATATTATGTACCAAACAGGACTTTAATTAAGATATCCAATTCCTTTTTCAACAAGTATGTCTTCAATAACGAAAGTCCAGTTAATATAAAAATAAGCTATTGTCCCTTATCATGAATTTACGGAATTTAAAATTTTTCATTTATTGCTACTATTTTCATTCCTCGTAAAAATAGTATCATGGTCCTCCTTGGATGCAAAGACAATAAATCAAAGCTTGATCAAATCTGTCTACTTTCTTTCATATTTGTATTTTTCTCAAAGACCATATTATTTAGACCACTTCTTACGTGAAAGGTCTAACGGTGACTTCACAGTTTTTCTTCCATATTCCACTAAATTGTCCATTTTCATCCACTTTTACACGTGTCAATAAAGCACTGATTTATTGTCTTCGCGTGTTGCTCGATTTCAATTTACCGTAATTAAGATGTACAAGTATATTTGAAGAATCATTAGACTAAACACCTAATTGCTCATTTATAATGATTATATGTACAGAACTTATATTTTACTATATTAAAGGGGCGGAGATGCTCGTTTGGAATGACGAATATTCATTCAACTCTATACTCTTAATTACAATCAAAACATACTTTGACTACAAGAATATTGAGAACAATCTCGACATGGGTGAAGTCAAAGACTTCATCGAACTTTTTCACCTTCTTTAACGTGGCGAGCACATGTTCATTTTTTTTTCCCCATGGCATTTCTTAGATTAACGTGGATGGCATTTAAATAAAAATAGACTTTCAATTTATATGATATTAATGTAGAGTACAAAAATGAATTGAAAATTCTTGGGTAGTTGAAAAATCTGCAGACAAGATACAAAATAATTTAAACGATCAGATTCCTCATAAGTGAGTAAACTTACCAAATACCATGTTATCACGGGATCTCTACCCTCTACATTTAATTTGTTGGGCGTGGTCGTTGATATAAAAATTATTTGTTCTATAAACTAATTACCTTTTAACTAATGCAAGTACACTCCGTTGTACATAAATTTATGAAGACAATCAAAGCAAAATATTTATTCTAATTTTATATTCATAATTATTATTCATACATTTCGTGAGATCTATCACTGTTCGTCTCTTTGTAAATCATATAAATTTGCCAAATGAAGTAAAAGTTAATAGTCAGATGGCAAGATAGTTTTGGCCAAAAAGTCGAGGCATACCCAATGCTAATTTTGTAATGGTCTATTTAGTGAAATAATATTTTAAATTAATTAATTTGTCATTTTATTGATAGTTTAGATATAAGTGTTACCCTCACTCACTTTTAAACTGGAAATATCATTAAGACCTTGTTTGATCTCCATTATTTTTAAAATACTTTTTTCATTAATTTTTTTTCAAGCACATATTTTTCAATAAAATAATATTACATGCAAATTCAAAAATCTTCATTATTTTTTAATTACTCTCCATCAATCTACTATTCTAAAATACATTCTTACTATAAAATGAGACTCAAACAAACTCTAAATGAGTACTTCATATTGTCGTTTTAAGAAAATGATCTCCTTTATGTGAAAATTAGCAAAATGACCACTTCAAAATGAAAATACTAAAACAATCTTGCTATGGGTACATAGCAAGATCCATAGAGGTTGACATAATAATCAAATCAAATGACAACCCCCCCTGTGCCCTAGCATAATTCATATCCCTAATGTTACATTTTTCATAAAATCTAACCATTGTTTGATATGTGCACAACTTTTGAGGCAAATCTTAAAAACTTGCAAGAAAAATATTCATTTTGCCAGATAGTTGGATAGTACAAACTACAATAGAAGGTTCTAAGCCATTCTATTATAGAGCTCACAGACACAAAATACTTATTCAAACCAAAAACCGATGAGATTGTTAAAAAAGTGAATGGGGAGTCCGTTTAGCTACTCGGACATATAAATGAATTCTTTGTTGGATATCTAAATCAATTACATAAATTCGATAACATTCTTGAGACGAACCGTGTATCCATGTATCGTGAGATAACAACTTGTAGCTGGAGATGAAAGCGAACATTAATATGCAATGCAAGAAGTTCCTTTGGCAATAAGTGTTCATTCATGTCAATCCTACTAGTAGGAGAATTTCTGCTAACCGTGCAAATTAAACGGAAGATCGCGACACCAAAATTCGGCATCAAATACATTATTTCTTGGCTTGTCGCCCATAAAAGAAAGGAAATGTCTGGATTCTTGATCGAAATAAGCTTAAAGATAGCATCATTCCATTGCCGAGAATACATAATTTTAATAACAGAAATTTACTCTGCCTGATTACATGGAAAGGGACGAGTATAACTTTATCTCATCTCCCCTCTGACATTTAATATCAAAAAACGACTGGAAATGTAAACTTATAACGATCATGTTTCCTCAAGCTTCGATTCCCATTTTCCAGGATATAGCAAATTTCTTCCCAACAGGCAATTCTAGGCCTTTAATATCCACCATCACATTCTTCATTTTATCACTACCCTTTTCGAGTTTATCTGGATACTTGTGTTCTGCAGCGCTAAACTCCACCTTGGAGATATCATCGACTGGATTTCCGTCAATGCTGATTTCAAGGGCACCTCCGGTTCCTTTCAAACCCAGTACTGTTACCTTTTCAATGATCCAACCTTTCTCCAATGCAAACTTGTTCTCTTGAACATCAGACCAAACCTTCACCATTCCCTTGCTGACTGTTGCATGGAGATCAACATATGTCGAATAACCATTTCCGAGTTTCATTTCTGGGAGCTCGTCCTCATCAAGGAATAGATTCCCTTTGGCTTCTCCTGAATGTGCTCCAAGTGGGAATGTTACAATGAGGGTAAAAGGAGTCATTCTTGCTTCTTTAGATATCAATCCTCCCTGCTGCATTGGGATTATGGCATTTTGATACAAATGCACATTAATCACATGAAGAGGTGCATCGAGTGTGAGGAAATGTGATTCTTTTGATACAATGACTTGTGTCATATCAAATATGTTGTACCAACTCCCCGGGGGAAAGAGCACTTTGACCTCACTTTTGCCCTTCGTTAGCACAGGAGACACCATTAGACTGCTGCCAAGCAGGAATTGGGTGCTCAATCCATAACTTCTCGTCTCATTCGTAAAAGTGAAGAATAGTGGTCTAGCAATTGGCGCTCCTGTAGTATGCGCCTCATAGTTCAATGTGTACAGATATGGAAGAAGCTTGTATCTCATTCCTAAAGCATTCCTAGCAGAAATAGCCACTGATTTCCACTGGTAAAGCTCCTGCCTTGGAGAGTAGTAGTTGGCATGATCCCTTGAGAAGGGGTAGAATGCGCCCAGTTCAATCCAACGGTTGCAGAGTTCTTCTGTAGGTGCTGGATAGAATCCACATATATCTGAACCCACCATAGGAACCCCAAAGATTCCAAAATTCAGCATTGTAGAAATTGAGTACTTCAAGTCGTTCCACGTTCCCTTATTATCCCCCGTCCAGTGTGCAGCATAGTGGCCTGAACCAACAAATGTGGATCGTGATAATATAAATGGACGCTTCCCCTGTAGCCCTTGAAGAGCTTTATGTGTTGCAACTGATTGCGAAAAACCATAAATACTGTGGGCATCATATTCTA
The DNA here is from genome assembly GCA_903798355.1 of Fraxinus baroniana. Lineage (NCBI taxonomy): Eukaryota > Viridiplantae > Streptophyta > Magnoliopsida > Lamiales > Oleaceae > Fraxinus > Fraxinus baroniana. Next base: position 5,281 of record CAIGRO010283834.1, on the reverse strand, counting down.
GTACGCCATTATAGTGATAGGCACTAGTGGCTATGGTTTTGTACCCAACTGGTGCCTGTATTCCAGAAGCATTTATCTTGTAAGGTGGATCGTCCCATTTGGTTGCTGTTACGTTCTTGCAGTCGAGGCAGCATATCCAACCAGGACCGGTTCCATTGGGACAAATCCTGCCTTCCGGGAGTGTACAAAGACCAGTACAGAAGTTGGAAGCTTCGTTCATGTCAATCCATAAACCATCCACAGGTACAAGTTCATGGAAACGACGGATTTCATCACCCCACCATTCAACAGTTTTTGGGTTAAGGTAGTCCGGGAAGTTAAGCGCTCCTGGCCAGACTTGGGCTAGGTACGGCTTACCTTCATACTTAATGAAGACATCATTGGCTAGGCCCCTTTGGTAGACTCCATAACTCTTGTTGACACCAATTCCTGGATCTATGATGACAATGTACTTCATTCCTCGAGCATGAATTTTTTCTAAGAACGCCAACAACTTTGGACGAGGGTAGTTGGTTGGGTTAAGGGTGAAATCCTTGTGTCCATCCATATGATCATCATCGTTCCATATAACATCAAGTGGAATCTTGGCCTTCTTATAACTCTCAACCACGTCTTCCACTACTGATAAATTATGGTAACCCCATCTGCATTGATGGAAACCTGTGGCATCATAAAAGAAAATCTAGATATTAATTTGGAAATGGTATCAAAAGTTCCAACTGAGCCATTGGAACACCAGAGACAATAGTCCATATAAAGCACAATACATTTTCGTCCCCAGGAACAATTACCAGCAGCTAAGTATGAAATAAAATAAGAGGAGCACTATATACATGTCCTTTGAATCTTTTGGTAGATTGTATAAAAAAATACATTGTGTCGAATTCTTATAACTTAGATTACTAATAATAAATTCAATTGCTAGCCCGAAAAATATGACTCATTGTAACAACACCAACCTCCATACGTAGACTAAGAAATATTAGACGCTTAAATTTGAGCTCGAAAATATAATTGCCGGCAGTGAAGACCCTATGGGTGTAATTATAAAGGGAGGACCTAAAGTAGCTGTAAGTAAGATCAGGGATTGATTGCTGTTCGAGCACGCCTCATGTTGGGAAATAAATGGTCATAAGGAAAATGAAATATGCAGGGTTCCCGTGGAAGAGCTACTTTGGTGGTCCAGTTGTTGCTTTCTACTAGGAGGGATTAATTGGGCTAAAAGATGACAACTCCAGCAGTTTTCGGATTTCTTGGGTAGTTCGATGCTGGATCATCTCGATAGCTTTATACAAGATATGAACTAGTTATTGTGTTGCGTTAGCCCTGTTCACTTTACATCTTTAGTGTCTATTAACATCAATCAAAGGTAAGTGACTTTTGCTTCAAAGAAAGAACAAAACATTAACTTTTGAAGCTTGATTTTCGAACAAATGACGAGATATTGGCCTAAAGATTTTTGAGATGGTCACATACTACAGAAAAAGAAGTTCCAACTATTAGACTGAAAGGGAAATGTGGAAAGACAAACTTCATTTGAGAAGAAAGCAGAAATTGTTTGACCAACCCAGCAACCTACGTTTATCTCTATTACAGACATCAAGAAATGTGTATTCACAAAACGCCATACATAAGCAATCCCACTCCCATATGCCTCCCCAATAAGACCAACTCAATCATAGATCAATATACTTTTACTTCAAAATTCAAAAAACAAATCTAGGAATCAAGAAATATCCTACATAGATGTTTGACCAAAATATCCTAAACATCACCATTTCATGGTATTTTTATGTCTTTGGCTAAACTTAACGAAGAAAAAGAAGTAAAAGTTACTTTTAAGTTTCTTTTCTACAAACATAATTTGAAAAGTTATCCTTCCGTACTTGATTTTCTAGAAATTAAGCCCTTTAAATTTAGCCAAACATGCTCTGGTGGGGTGATTAATCTCAAGGAAAAAACCAAAAGATTTGAAACCAAAAAAAAATGTATTTCTTGTGTGAATTAATAGGATTATAATTCATTATGACAGAACTTAATATCTAAATGTGAGCCATAATCTGAGAGAAGCTTCATGAACTTTGCTTCGTCTACCAATAAGATGCTTGAATGTGACCTATACTACGCTGAGAGGTCTAAAAGGAGTATCTGATTATTATCTAGATACATTATATCCTATTTTATTTCAATTTTTTAAAAACTCATTTTCTCAAACACAAATTCTTTCAATAAAATAATTTTACCCGTAAACTCAAAATTTTTTCGTACTTTTTAATCACACATTATTCAAAAAATTCACTATTAAAAAATCTATTTCTCCAAAAAAAAAAAAATAGGGCTCAAACATAGCATATATCTTATGTGTCAACCTTTATCATTTTTGACACAGAAGAACTTAAGTGTCTTTACCTACCAAATTTGCAAATTCCTACCAAAATAAATGAAAAAAACATGTACCTTTATCACTTTTTCACATAAAAGAACTTAAATAGCTATACCTACCAATATAATGAGCAAATGCTAACCAAAATAAAAGGTGAAAAGAGAGTTAAAAACATACCAAAAGCCCAGTAGGGCATTGCAGCTGGCCTCCCTATGAAAGCTGTATACTGATCAACTACAGAGAGGGGTGTAGGACCAGAGAAGAATGAAAAGTCAAAAACACCCCCAATCACTTTATATGTCAAAGAATTCTCTCTGTAAAACACATCCATCCCATTACTGTTCAACAACAGAACTGCATGAGCAGAGGCTTCACCATTCGCATTCCTCAGGTCCATGTACACCGGATGGGACCCATATAAATCAGCATTAAGATTAATGGCTGAGATGTCAGTAGTGTACAAAGTGTAAGGATCATTTGGATACAGTTTGATCCCATGGGGCTGTGTGTTTTCTCCCAAACCATACAGTGAAGCATCTTTAGGCAATTTTGTGGAAATCTCAAGATACTGATCTTTAAACACTAAATCACTATAAGGGTCGGATTCTTCTGATCTAGAATCAAAAAGGGTCTGACCGTTTGATTTTCTTTTTACAGAAAAAGTAAAAGGATCTGTTGTGTAGGTGAATATTAGCTCACTTCCTGCATATTCATTAGCTTTTGTTGTGTAAGAATTCTTTAGAGATGTACCAGATGTTTGTTTCACTGCGAGAGGCTTTTCTCTTGGTAAAAGATTGTAGGGAACCTCCCATCTGTGCTTTTTTGCATCAGTAATGTGAACCCTTAAACGGGTATCCGTTTCATGCCTGAAAAACTCAAATGAAAATTTAAAAAGTCAAAAAAGACATGGTTTGGTTCTCTAGCAACAAAAAATGAATGTTGTGGGATTGAGTAAAACTTACTTAACATAGAGCTGCAGCAGAGGAATATCAGAGCCATATATATTATTTTTCTGCTTGACTTGAAGAAGCCCTACAAGGCCACCACTGGGGGCATTTTCTATTGAAATCAAACGGTAGCCTTTGCCAATTTTTGCTGAAGTGCTGATGGCTACATCAATTCCAAGAATGCACAGAATCAAGAACACTAGCAAAATTCTACAAGAAAACATGATAGGGAAGAGGAGATACTTGGCTAATGGCTAATGACCCTTCTTGGGCAGTTGGATTTATATTAGCAGAGAGTGGCACAGAGGTATAGGATACGTGTGATGTGGATGAATTCTTGAATTGCATGTGACTATGGTGTTTATTTGGGTCCCATTTTTTCTGCGTTTCTTAAGTTTTTTTTTTTTTGGTCATAATTTGACTCTTATTATGACAGTCTTAATTTATTACTTATTTGTGAATACCAATCACACATGTCCTGTTTGGGTTGGATTAAAATCTAATTTTAATTTAAATTAAAATCAAACAATCAATATTAATCACAATTTTAATGGGTCTCACATCTTTTCAACCACACATTTCAAAAATTTCTATAATAATTCACTAAAAATTTAATTTTAATCCCCACCAAACACCTCACAATCAATTTCTTATTGCAACATAAGAAAGGAGAATATTCGGAAGACACCAACTAGTTCGACTAGTAAAATGTAAAGTTGAGTTGTGGCTCACTTGACCCTTGCGCTCCATGAGTGTCACTTTTATTTAGTTTATCGAATTATCTTTTCTATTATTATATGATTATATCATTCTCTTGACCGTCTAACTTATCGTTTCTTAGCCTTCTAAAATTAGACACGGACCTAATACATGCTTGTAGGACGCATAAATTTTAATTATAAAGTTTAGAAAAACAAAATAAAATAATGCACAAAATGACATTTTTACCCTTCCGATAACTAGGTGACAAGCATGTGGAAAGAAAAATGTTTGTGAAGAAAACGAAGTGTGGACACAATCACGATTTGATTGGGTTTGTCTCATTAATGATTGTATTATGCACTTTATTTATATATTTTATTGGGTACGTGTAACATTATTGGATTAGTATTAGAACGTGTTCGGTAAAGGTTAAAATTCAATTAAAATTGAAAATATAGTCGTTATTGAATCTCATTCGTCTAATAAAAGTCAACAATAACAATTAATTTTTCAATTTTAATTCGATTTTAATCTCTACCAAACGAGCTCTTAATAAAATAAAGAGGCCACAATTCCAAAATGTGTTTCGATTTAATTGGACCTTCATTTTGAGTATTAATAAAGCAAAGAGTGGATTTATTTCCCAAGCTGCAATTCCAATTAATTATTTCAGATAGGGAGAGACCGACTTGTTTGATTTGGGATATAGACTCAAATTTTATTTGTTGAATGCCCATAAGTCGAGCATTCATGTGGTTTTCATTTAACGAGTCAAATTTTAGTGTAATTCGATTTTTTTTTTATTTTTTTATTTAGAAGTAGTACTGAATTGAACAAGATATATTCAATCCTTATCTCGAGTGTTTCATATTTTGTTTCGCAAGTATATTTGACTCAAACGATTTTAAGTTTGGGAAAAGAAGAAATTGTTCTATTTAAATAAATAAAAATAAACAATTTGTAAAATTAAGATTTTTAATTCAAGTTGTAAATACTAGAATCTAGTTAATTTAACGATTTGTCTCAATTATTCGTTTCAAACAGATTTCGCTAGTTAGTCGAAACTTCTTTTATGTTACTATTTGCTCACCGAAGTTTAAAAACTTACTCACCGCTCAATCATATTTGAAAAAAATTATCCATCCATCACTCATACAAACTTGTTAGAAAATGATTATTGTTCAAAATAAATAAATGCATGGATTTGTTCCTTGCGGTGGCATAGTACAATTTTTTGACCGTTTGGAGG
>CAIGRO010283825.1:0-11581 GCA_903798355.1 Fraxinus baroniana | reverse complement strand
ACATTAAAACATAAATTGAAATTCAACATAATACTAATGATTCAATTTGGATGATTTCAATGGCCCATATCTAACATTCAAAATGTAATTCACGATAATTTAACATAACCTTACATATTTAACACGCTAACATTACCTTCAAAATAATACAGCCCGCGATGCACGGGCAAAAACTAGTATTACAATAGAAGTGGATTTGGTATATGTATTTATATATGCATGTGTAGTATGCAGAAAAGGAAGAGTCAACGGGCAATAAGATTAGCGTCGCCTTCACCTACCAAAACTTTAAAAGCGCTGGCGATGGGTAGAGCCACCAAAAACGTGTTAATTGATATATTATTACAGCCACTAACAAAACTCACAGCGGCGTTTTCTCGCAACTTGCCATTTGAGTAATCAGTTAAATTTCAATCTATGAAAAAAGTTGAAATTCTTGGAGTCATAACTGCCGATACAAGAATTTTCCAAGACATTGAGGCAGCCGCGTTAGACGATAGAGATTGAGTTGTTTGCATGAGTGAATGGATAATTCTTGGTGTACAAAATGGTGTCCAAAATTGCGACCCAGACGCCCCCCAATAGGGGGTCCTCATTTGGCAATTTTGGATACCCTTTGTAACCCATTTTGTACCTGTAGCACGACCCGTGAGTGAATGGGACTTGAACAAGAAAAAGGAAAGATGATGAAATGCATAAAAAAATCATTTATAAGTACACCAAATTTTTTATTTCTTCCACCCCATTTTAATTACATTTAAAATTCTCTATCTTTATTCGTAGTAGCATTTATTTTACTAAAGATTTTTCAGGGCATTCCTATATTCGAACTTCTTATTAGTCAACACATTTTGTATTTAACAAAACATTATATTTAAAAAATCGTTGAAATAACGTACAACTTATTTTCCTATCACATTTTAAATAAATACATTAACTAAAAAGGTCAAAAATATAATTTTCTCTTATTTGTAAGCATGAAAACAAAAATATTTAACATAAATCATCAATAAGGACAAGATGTACTAATTAATGGAAAGTGAAAGATAAGAATTCAATGAAAAAATTACAGAAATAATTGCTACAACGCAAAGATTGAGTAGCTTAACTGCAATTACAATGTTGTGTAATAAGTAAAAATTATGGTGATAATATAATCACCCATAAATGAATAAATAAATAATTATTCTGAAAAGTTCGTCTGGACGAAGCTTGAAACTTGACATTGTTGTCTAGTTACGCTTTACATTATTTAGAATACTCTTTTTTGTTGGTTTTTTGTCTCTGAATTTTTAGTGAAATTTCAATTAGGTCACCAAACTTTAATTTGTCAAGACGAAATAACTAAATTACAATTTATTTTCAGAATTAGCCACTCGGTTGGAGTTTTTTGCTGGTGGAATTGATCCTTTTGAATGTTTTCGACTTCCAATTGATAATTAAAAAGTCAATCTTTTGATAAAAGGACTAAAATTTCGAATAACCTTACGCGGTTTAACAGAGTCGCGTTAAGCACTAAAGACTTGAAGATGTCCTTGGTCATGCTTCTATGGATGGCTACGAACCCCGTAAAAAATGTTCCAAGATTTTCGAAAAAGCCCGAAGTATTTGAAGAATAAATATAGGGAAAAACTCATAATTAAGAGGTTAATTAAGTTTTAACCATTTCAAATTTAATAACTTAAGGGTGTGTTTGAACCACATTCTTTTGAAGAACGTATTCTGGAATAGTAAGTTGATGAAAAATGTGTGGTTTAAAAATAAGGAAAAATTATTGATGTGATAAAAAATATTATTTTATTGAATAATATATGGTTGAAAATGAGTAGAATATTGAGAATGAAACATCTAATGTGTACCAAACATGGGCTAAGTTTAAAATTTCAAATTTCATATATTTTTAAATTAATTAATTAAACATATATTTTATTAATTAAAAATATTTAGATCACAATTTCATATAATTGGTCATAAATTAATTATCGGTCACAATAAAAAAATTTATAGGTCACAAATTATTTCACAATAACAAATCGAAAATTTTATAGGTCACAATCTTTTCATCGATCACAATTTATAAAATTAATATGTCACGTATTATTCATTGGTCACAAATCACAAATTTTATATATCACAAATTATTTTAACATCACAATTCAAAAATTTTATAAGTCACAAGTTGTTCATCGGTCACAAATCAAAAATTGAAACGTCACANACAATAACAAATCGAAAATTTTATAGGTCACAATCTTTTCATCGATCACAATTTATAAAATTAATATGTCACGTATTATTTATTGGTTACAAATCACAAATTTTATATATCACAAATTATTTTACGCTCACAATTCAAAAATTTTGTAGGTCACAACTTGTTCATCGGACACATATCAGAAATTGAAACGTCACAATTTATTTATAAGTCACAAGTCACAAATTATCAAATTATCGATCAAAAATAAAAAATTTTAGGCCACACATTATTTTTTTGTCACAATTATCTTTCTCATTGGTCATAATTTGTTTATCGATCACATTAATCAATTTAATGATCACAAAATATTATGTGACAACCACCAGCACCTGTAACTACCACCTCACTACTGCCACCAATAGCAGGCAACCGAACCCTGTAGTCAGAACCACCACCACCCTATCCTACAATCCAAAAAAAATCCTCAACCATACCATCATCGCTGCCGACCACCTTCAACAAATTTTTAACTTCAAATCCACCAACACCACCAACTCGTCACCACAACCACCAACAAAACCACCGTCACCACCGCACCAACAAGATCCAACAGTCGCCCAAACACCAGATCGCCTCCCAAAAATCAACAAAATCACCGCCCAACCACCAACATTATCCAATATTGTCGCCTAAACACTAAATCGAAAGCAACAAAATCGTCGCCCAAACAACACCAAAATCCCCATCACCACCACGCCCACCAACAAAATCTAAGAAAATCACCGCTAAAGTCGCCCAAAAAAACCCAACAAATCGAATCCACAAATGCCATCACCACAACACTATCACTAGAACCAGAACGCCGCTGGTTGTTTGCGTTCATACTCAAATCAGATCCACCAATTAATTTGCCACGACTGCGGTGCCATTCCAAGTGGCGTGCAACGACAGTCATAAGATGCTTCGCGCATTTGGTGGGGAGGAAGAGCAGTAGTCAAGTGATGGAAGAAAGAGAGAGCAGTGGCGGTATAGTGGCGTGATCGGACGGTGACGGTGGTGGCGACGAGACGCGACAGTGGTGGGTTGGTAGAGAGAGTGGGAAGAGAGAAGAGGGAGAAGAGGGTTGAAATTGGTTTTAGGGTTTGGGGAGGATTAGTTTAAATTTTAAATAATAATAATAATAATAATATTTAAAATTTTAATTATTATCTGATTTTTGAAATAAAAACTTGTAAATCTGAATCTTGAAATTGGAAGTTGAAAATTCTGGTATTGTGTAATTTGACTAATTTCCACATAATATATGGTTCCCAAAATTTTAATTTATTTATTTATTATTATTTCCACTATGACTATGTTAGCTTGTAGAGTGTGGTCTGTGTGTTGAACGTGGTAGGAGAAAAAGTAAAAAGCTTTTAAATAAGAAAACTAAAGTGCATTATTCCTCCTCTTTTTCTGAATTTATTGACACTCAAAGAAGCCAAATGATCTTTATTTCTTTTTGCAGAATTTAATTACACTCAAGGAAGCCAAATGATCTTTATTTCTTTCTTTCAAGTGTGATTGGAATATGGAAACACAACGATAATTTTAAATAATATAAATGTGTTCTCTCTCAACTTAGATAGTCCAATTCAACATAGTATTAGAGAAGTTTATTTACAAAAGAAAAATTACATATATAATGAAAAGATGAACTTGACCTCCATGTGAGGGAGGAGTGACAACTCATGAAAAAATATTACATCATTTTAATTCAAGATGAACTGATCAAATTTTCATCCGACAAGGAAGTTTCTTTATTTTAATTCTCATTTTCTTTGAATCCCACTTTGTAAACACAATCCTTTTTTGTTTTTTGTCATTTTTTTTTTTGGCTTTTCCAGGGCTATGAAGTTTAAAGAGTGGAACTCCACGTTATTTTTGCTATAATAATTATATTTCCTTGACGGTGTGCTTGAGCCACATTATTTTGGAAGATTGTATTTTGAAATACTATATTGATGGAAAACGTGTGGTTGAAAAAGAAAGAAAAGTTATTGATGCAATTAAAAATATTATTTTACTGAAAAATGTGTGGTTGAAAATGAGTAAAAGAATGAAAATAAAATTTTTAATTTGGCTCAGCTCAATATAACAAATGTAAAAGAAAGAGGAATAATAAAAGTGAAATTCTGATTCTCAGGCGTGTGTTTATATATATCCATTTTACTTTCATTCATTTACTCATGCATAGTCGGGGAGGGAGGGAGGGAGGGAGCGAGAGAGAGAGAGAGAGAGAGAGATGGAAACTGTCCCCTCTATTTTTGGGGAGGAGGAAATCAAGAAAAAATTGTTCAAAAATGCCATGAATCGCGATTGGAATGAAGTGATCAAAACATATGAAGAACATCCATGGGCTCACAAAGCCAAGATCACCAGATCAGGAGACACTGCGTTACATATAGCCATTTCAGACGGCCAAGTAACCATTGTCGAACAACTAATGGAAAAGATTTTGAAAAAAAAAGAAAATGACTGTGATGTTTATCATGTTTTAACAACTGGCAATGAACTCGGAAATACGCCTCTTCATTTGGCCGCCTCCCTTGGGAATGTAAAGATGTGCACACTCATTGCTGGTGTCAACTCGAAACTAATTGGGGAACGTAATGAGGATAGAGAGACTCCTTTCTTCCAGGCTGTTTTAAACGGCAGGAGGGATGCTTTTCATTGCTTAGATAACATTTGTGGGAGAGACGAAGGCTACTTGTACTGTAAGAAGAAAAATGGAGAGACAATTCTGCATTCTGCCATTTCTGGAGAATATTTTGGTGAGTCAAGCTTCCATAAACTAAGGCCTTGTTTCAAATAAATTTGTGTGCGCATTTAGATTATTTAACAAGGGAAGTTCATCTCGTTTTCTTTGTTTTATGGACAGATTTAGCATTTTCTATAATTCGGTTATACCCAAATCTAATTAACGCGGTCACCGAGGTGTTCATCTCGTTTTCTTTGTTTTATGGGCAGATTTAGCATTTTCTATGATTCGGTTATACCCAAATCTACTTAACGCGGTCACCGAGGATGGAGCAACGCCACTTCATCTTCTGGCATGTAACCCTTCTGCATTCAGAAGTGGAAGTTATATTAGAGGGTTTCGCAGACTTATTTACTACTGTAAGTCTCCCTTTTCCTCTCGAAAGGTTTATAAACATAGGGATTTTGTCCTGCAAATAACTCAAAATTATATAATTATTTTGAAAGGTATATTTGTCGATGAACGCGAGGACATAGACCCAAAGCACGATTTGTCACAAGGCTTGCAATATGATGCCAAAGCAAAGTACCCAGAAAACTATCAAACCTGCATTGGATTTGCTGGTTTTGTGAGCAAAATATTTCAACAACTAAGTACAAAATTCTTTTACTTCATATTGCGCAACACATAGCATATACATTGGATATTGAACCATATATTAGTGCAAGAGTACACCATTTTCTTTTTGTCGTTTGCATTAAGTCATTATGTTCTAACCTTTTTTTTTTAAACAGAAAATGGTTGTAGTGAAAATGAGAACAAGGAGAAAACAGATGGAGAAAATCCTAAAGGAGAGCAACCTGCAGATTTACAAAGACAGCAATCTAGTACTAAATATGGGGATAAGGAAAAGTCATACGTAAATAATATATTTCGACGACTAAGTAAGTACAAAATTCTATTACTTCATATTGCGTAACACGTAGCGTATACATAGGATATTAAACCATATATTAGTGAGTACACCATTTTCTTTTTGCCGTATGCATTAAGTCATTATGTTCTGACCTTTTTTTAAGACAGTCGGTCGTCGTGAAAATGAGAACAAGGGGATAACAGATGCAGAAAATCCCAATGATGGGCAATCTGATGTACAAAGACAACAACCTGATACTAATCATGGGCGTTCACACCTTCCTCCTAATTATGTCACGTGCTTTAATGCCATTAAACTCGTATCCAAATCAATGTTGGTTATTCTTGGCTTAGGTAACCTCCTAATTAACCAGTAATCAATACAAAATTCTCAATTGCTGAGGACTTAATGTGTATATTTTCCCTCACTGCGTGACCAGGGTCTCATGACATAGTAAAGCTACGCGAAAAAAAAGAAAAGCACATTTGGTCAGTCAAAATCATGGATGAACTTCTTAAAGGAGCTTCTACCTATGAGTACGAAAATAGCGGAGAGAGGCCCCAACGTTTTGTGTCGCATAAACACGATGCAGAAATTCCTTTCTCAGTTCCTGATGCAGGAATCCCGTATGATATTCTCGGTCTTAAACCTTTGTCCAAGCCGGGTGATGATCAAACAACCCAAACTAGCAATGGAGTGGATAGAAAAAATGGCACCAATGGAAATGGTAACCAATTGTTTCCTTTTCTTTCTATGAACCACTCCTTGTAAAATCTTATTTATTGAAATTTTGTGGTTAAAATACGGTTAGTCACCCCGATCTTCGCCCATTTTTCATTTAATAATTGAAATCTTTTGTTCCTATTTGTTTCAATTTAGTCATTATGTCTACCTCTATCCACTAAAGTGGCATAAAAATTCAGTCCGGTGCATTATTTTTACCGTCTAACTAGGCAAAAAGATGTCTTGGACATTCATTATTTTCATTCAAACCTATTTAATTTGGGGCCACGCAGGTAACAAAAAGAAGATGCAGGAAATTGAAAAGGGGGAGACAGCACTACTTGTTGCTGCAAAGAATGGTGTGGTTGAGATGGTGGAAAAGATTATTAAATTTTTTCCGGTGGCTATAAACGACATGAACACAAGCAAGAAGAACATAGTATTGTTGGCGGTGGAAAATAGGCAGCCTCGTGTTTACAAGTTTTTACTTGACAAGGCTATAATGAAAGAAACCATTTTTCGGAAGGTAGACATCAATGGAAATAGTGCTTTGCATCTTGCTGCGAAGATGGGAGATCATCGGCCTTGGCTTATACCTGGTGCTGCATTGCAGATGCAATGGGAAATCAAGTGGTACGAGGTATGATTTTTTTGAAGAGTAATGCTATGTCACGAGTTCATGTGGCAGTGAAACTCACACTCCATAAATGGCGATCAATTATATTTTTACTACTTTCTTGGGACACAAAATAGCTATTTGTTTTGATTGTAACGCAGTTCGTTAAGGAATCCATGCCATTGCACTTCTTTGTACGTCATAACAATGAGAACAAGACCGCAAGGGAGATATTCACTGAAAGTCACAATGATCTCGTCAAGAGTGGCGGCGAATGGCTCTCCAGCACATCCGAGTCATGCTCCGTTGTGGCAGCCCTCATAGCCACAGTCGCTTTTGCCACTTCTGCCACCTTTCCGGGCGGCTTCAAGGAAGAAAGCAACAAACCCACCTTCGCAAACGAGCCTGCATTTAACATATTTTCCATAGCATCCCTTGTCGCACTTTGTTTCTCTGTTACATCGCTGGTCATGTTCCTCGCCATACTCACCTCCAGGTATTATTGAATGATCTTATCTAAAAATTCAAGTCATTACACACTATACATATACCACCCAAACTTTTATTTATTTTTTTGAGATTTGATCTGAATACCTTTGCGTGTGCTGTAATATTATATAAAACCACTCATCTTAAATGAGTTGTTAGAGAAACAAAACATTTATTTATTAAATTGAGTTTTCAACAGGTACCAAGGAAAAGACTTCGCCAAGGACTTGCCAACAAAACTTTTAGTGGGATTGACGACTCTCTTCGTGTCTATTGCTTCTATTTTGGTATCTTTTTGCGCCGGTCACTTTTTTGTGCTTAAAGATGAATTGAAATATTTTGCATTCCTGGTATACGCCATCACATGCCTGCCGGTGACATTTTTTGCTAGGGCGCAATTTCCATTATACTTTGATCTTATAAGGGCTATCGTTAGGAAGGTGCCTCAACGCAGCTACAAATAGATTTATTTGTTGTCAAATTTTAACCTTTTTGAATTGAATAATGATATTGGCGAGACCAATTGTGTAATGTTTTTTACAATTAAAATGGATGAGTGAGTGCCTTTTTTACCATGTATGCCTTCTTTGCAATAAAATAAATTAAAATTGAATGACCTCTTGTTCTTTTACGATTTTATCCAAAAATAAACAGTTGGGTGGTACCACCATAATTGTAAAATAGTTTGGGGACGAGATAGTAAAAAATGCAGGACACTCGTGGCGACCTGGGGTTGCAGTTTGGTCGTCCCCGAAACTTCCCATTAATTCAGAGGTTAAAAATTTATCCCATAGACGCGACATAAAGCCCACTCTTCCATTGTTACTCTAGCAAACTCAAAAATGAATAATTATATTCATACATAATCATTTACCAAATCTTTTACTGAATTGACAAATGGCGGCCCCTTATTGGGAGACTTCTGAGCCCACAGGCCCCCCAATAGGGGGCCGTCACTTGTCAATCCGGTAAAATATTTAATAAATGATTATGTACGTATAGCGCGGTTGCTCAGAAATATTCGACAAAAAAAACCCCCAATTTTTTAAAAATCTTAAATCATCAATCTTACTACAATTGGGTAAATTGATGCCAGGATTTGTCGCCATGTTACCGGAAAATACTATCCCCAAGTCACCTCTCGATAAGCCGCTTCAGCATCTCACAAAAGAAGACATTTCTCAGATTACCCGCGAGGACTGCTGCCGTTACCTCAAGGAGAAAGGTAATTCTTTTGATTGACACCAGACCAAAACTTAAGCAAAGAATAAAGGCCGAATTGAAAAGAATTTAGGAGATATTTTTGAGGGCATTCCTATATTCAAACTTCTTATTAGTTGACACATTTTGTATTGGATAAAAGTTTATATTTAAAAAACCCGTTGAAATAAGTACAGCTTATTTTCCTATCATATTTTAAATAAATAAAATAAAATAAAAAGGTCAAGAATATAATTTTCTTTGATTTCAATGCATGAAAACAAAAATATTTAACATAAATCATCATCAAGGACAAGAACAAGATGTACTAATTAATGGAAAGTGAGAGATAAGAATTCGATGAAAAAATTAAAGAAATAATTGCTACAACAAAAAAAGATTGAGTAGCTTAACTGCAATTAAAAATGTGGTGCAATATAATCACTCATAAATAAATAATTATTAAGATAAATTGTATTATTTTTCAGTGTTCTAAAAAATTCGTCAAGACGAAGCTCGAAACTTGACCTTGGTGTCTGGTCACGCTTTACATTATTTAGAATACTCTTTTTTGTTGATTGTTGTTAGAAATAATTAAATTATTTATTTTAAAAGTAAAAGATAGAATTGTGTTAATTGATGTTGGTCTATGAATTTTTAGTGAAATTTCAATTAGGTCATCGAACTTTAATTTGTCAAGACGAAATAACTGAATTACAATTTATTTTCAGCATTAGCCACTCGGTTGGATTTTTTGCTGGTGAAATTGGTCCTTTTGAGCCCTTGTTTGAGCCACATTATTTTTTCATTTTCATTCTTTTACTCATTTTCAACTACACATTCAATAAAATAATATTTTTTTTCACATCAATAATTTTTCATTCTTTTTCAACCACATATTCTTCATCACATCAAACAAAAAAATACATTCTTATGGAGGCTCAAACAGGGGCTGAATGTTTTCAACTTCCAATTGATAATTAAAAAGTTAATCTTTTGATAAAAGGACTAAAGTTTCCTTAATTTTATTTAAATAAATAATAAAATAAGTGTAAAACAATTTTTTTTTTAAATATGATAAAAAAAGGAAAAATAACTCACCCCACCATGAATTGTTTTAATATATTGTGACATTTCGGTAAAATAGAAGGTAGTTATAAAATTGTTCTCGAATGCATAATGATAAGGACTCTATTAAGATGATATAATAGAGAAAGGTAGAAGATCAAATTCAAAATTAGTTTCCAATGCATTCTATAAATTGTTATCTAAGTATCTTTTTTTTTTTTTTAAATAATAACAAAACAACATTTAAATCTGCATATAAAATATAAATTTTACTAAGTTAGTGGATCATTTGAACAGCTACCCATATTTTAGAAACCATTTGCTCCAATTCTCCTTGCAAAAATACAATTAAATAAAAAACTAAATAAGATGTGTAGCAACTAGTTTTTATGAAAGAAAAGAAAAACTAGAAGATCATAATGGTTTTCAAAAATATGGGATACAGAATTTGTAGTGCCTTTTCATAATAGAAACATGTATTCCAATTTAGGGGTGTTCTCAACAGAGATTTAATTAATTTTAAATATTATAAATTTTAATTTAAGGAATTTGAGTAATTCATAAGAATTTCATTAAAAATGGTGAAATTTCAAAAGAGTACTTGTCACGTGAATTATAAACTGAAAATCCACTCAAATATCTTGAAATTTCTTTATTAATAAAATTCTTATAAATCTCAATTAATAAGTCCCAAATTTACAAAGACTTTAAAATTCATTTAAATCGGGACACCCCTAAATCTCATATAAAAGTCATTAACTACATTGATGACAATGCAAACATGCAAAGTTCTAGTGTGTCAAGGTGCCAATAATACACCACTGATGCCCTACAACACATGATGTGAATGCGTAAAGTATTAAGTTTGGGTATGTTAGTTCTGTTGTCGCCTAAGTTCATAAATCTCGAAATCAAGAAATTTGATAGCCTTGCAACATATTCTAAGACCTAGTGAGGATGCAAGGGATGCATGATGCGTTCCCGTGTCGTGCATTCACTCCAACACCAAGCAAGTTTATGCACGGATGGTAGAACATGCTTCCTCCAAGGTCAATTGCATCTTTCACAGATTTTGTGAATAAATTTGTAACTCCTTCTCTAGTAGGCAGTAGCCTATGAAAGAAGAAAACGCCGACTAAATAGATGCATGTCATACAGGGGAATGATGAGTTTCTATGTGATCACCTTACGTGGTTTAACAGAGTCGCGTTAAGCATTAAAGACTTGCATATGTCCTCGGTCATGCTTCTATGGATGACCACGAACCTGTAAAATGTTCCAAGATTTTCGGAAAAGCCCGACGTATTTGAAGAATAAATATATGGTTCCCAAAATTTTAATTTTTTTGTATTATTTCCACTCCGACTATGTTAGCTTGTAGAGCGTGGTCGGTGTGTTGAACGTGGTAGGAGAAAAAGTAAAAGGCTCTTAAATAAGAAAACTAAAGTACAGTATTCCTCCTCTTTTTCTGAATTTATTTACACTCAAAGAAGCCAAATGATCTTTATTTCTTTTTACTGAATTTATTTACACTCAAGGAAGCCAAATGATCTTTATTTATTTATTTATTTCTTTCTTTCTTTCAAGTGTGATTGGAACTGATCAAATTTTCATCCGACAAGGAAGTTTCTT
>CAIGRO010283757.1:0-10205 GCA_903798355.1 Fraxinus baroniana | reverse complement strand
AAGCAAAATAGAGCATCTTTTGCTATACTGTATTCCAACAAATCAAGAAAGTCATTAAACCAAGAAGGTTTAAATCGTTTTAATGATGAATCTCCAAATTTGTTTTGTGAACAAACATGATTTTGAGGCCGACGTAGACTCCTTTGTGCATGTGCTCTTCAAATTTCATCCCAAACATTAACATTCTAATTCATAATTGGAGTTTTTAATCCAGGATCCGAAGGAAATTATGCTAAATCAATTATCCTAAACATTTCTTTTACTCCCAGTATTTGATTCTTCCCGAACATCTCTTTTATCTTGAACACTTGTTTTAACAACATTTTGCTCTTCACTCGAAAATATGGTTTTTTTAAAAAAAAATATTTCCTTATGATTGTTACAAAATCAAAACCAAATTCAATAAATAAATACCATATTTCAATTTTCATCAAAAGAACAATTAATTTCATAAGTAATTCTAAATCGCCAAGTTAGGAAAATGCATTATTTACTTGAAATTGAGAATGATGTCTAAACTTGGAATTTTCTTTTGAAAAACACAATTTCCTGAAATTATATATTTAAATAGTTAATTTCATATATCAAATCCTTTACAAAAGCTTTCACATTGGAAGTTGGAATTAAAGAATGCTCCAGAGTAAATTGTTGCATATGTAAAATGAAAAACTTCAACAGTTATGCAAACCAAATCAAAGCAATTTAAAATAGAATTTTAAGAAAGTGTAAAATAACTGGAAAGACCAAATGTTTGAACAAAGTGTAAAATACCCTGACGAACAAGTCTCTATTGTGAAGCAATTTGATTAAAGCACAGTCATCTTTAATCTGTGGAGAAAGCAAACAAGAAAAACAATTTTTCAAAAAACTAGTTACATAATATGAGTGGTACAAAAAACAAAAGGAGAGAAAATCAAACATAAAAATTAAAATCTATAATTTCAAACATTATGCTAAAATCAATCGCAGCATCAAAATCTCACACCCTCAATCATAAATAATAACATAGAAAAGTAAGAGGATAGAAAATCATGTGGAGTAATGGCACAATGATATTACCATTTTGCCGACTGTTTTGTTGGTTGAATTGTTGACTAGATTGTTGACTTGTTGGGCTGATTGGGTAGGGTTTTTAATTACTTGGTGGCTGCTGTTTCATTCTAGTAAAAATGTGTCTTAACTGATGCATTTTTACAAATGGATTCATTACATGTAATGTCGCCAAGTATTACCATAATAGCCATTGGATTGGAAGACCTTCCGGTGATTTTCATATTACTCTCGGTTTAGGGCTTGGATTGAGATGACTTTTCATTCTCTCTTCATTCGAACTCTCTCTCTATGTGTTCTTCATCTTCCTCTCTCGCACTCTGCACAGATAGCTTTTTTGATCTGAAATATTTCCAGGTTTGTATGGATCTTGAGTAATTTGTATATCATTTATAGCTATTATTCTTGAGTGAATGGTTGTATTGATCAGAGAAGCTTGCATTGATGTAATCTTGAGTGATTTTTTTAGTGCCGTGGAAGTATATACAGGATAGTTTCATTGATTCCGGTTAATATAGTGATTTCTACCCGTGGTGGAAGCTCAAAAGGGAATAAGGAACTAGAATTCTGAACCTCTTGCCTTAGTGCAAAAATCATCGTGTTCTTTATGCTTTTCCTTCAGTTTTGTGCTTTATAGTTCCATATTTTGTTTATTTAAGTGTCTGACATTTTGAACCTAATTGTAATAGTGGAATCAGAGCGGTTAGACGGTAGTTCTTGGCTCCGATCTGTGTAGATTTGGAAATTTGACACTTGATTTAGTTGTTCGTTTTATTTCTTGAAACCCTAACAAAGGGATCTAGTGTGTTTGTTCCTATTACAGTTGAAAGTACAAATTTGTTGCTTATACTTTAAAGTCCCTTGCAAACGTGTTTAAAACTTTAGATCTGAGATTTTTCTTGGCAAATTCTTTGTCCAAAAACCTTACGGGTTGTCTGAAATCTGAGGATTGTCTTAATTTTGAGTCAAAGATTTTGATTCCAATCCTCTGTACGTTTTCTTTATTATTGTATATTGCATACTATAATAATTTGTACATGGCTTTGTGATATAGGACGTTTCTATGACTGTATTGCTTGGAATAAACTTCTGTGAAACACTGAACAATTGTGTATACAACTTTACATTCTCTGTATTTTTCATATTTGTCTCTTATGTGTTGATATCTGAATTATTACAAGTTGTGTATACTTCTGAAGTGACCATGTCATCTGCATAAATTGATTCTTCATTCAAATCTTTGATCATGATTTTTTTCAAAATTTGAATTGGAAGTTTTTACTGGTATCTGGCCCTAGAAAATGAAAGCATTTTTACTTCAACAAAAATGTGCAAATGACATTGATGAGCCATGACCAACTGATCTTGAAGCTGGTAAAGTGATTGAACAAGATGAAACAACATGGAGTTCTATTTTTCTACATTTGTTTGACAATGTGCTTAGGGAAATTGGTGAAACAAAGACTGTTGCAGAATTGTGAAAAAAATTAGAAACTAATTAGGATCAATTGGATGTAAAAACTGTCTTGTAAAATGGTGATTTTGATGAAACTATTTACATGGAATAACCTAAAGGTTTTGAAGTAAAAAAAAATTCAGACTTAGTATAACTTCTTAAAAAGTCTTTACGTGGTACAAGAAATTTGATACTTTTATACTTGGACTTGGTTTTAAAATGAGTAATTTTGATACCTGTCTTTATTACAAAGGAAGTGGAGGTGAGAATTCACTCTATCTTCTTTTTTTATGTTGATGACATGTTCTTAACTAGTCATGACATAAAAGAAATAGAATTAATAAAAAACAAATTGAAACCAGAATTTGAAATGAAAGACTTAGGTCCTGTTAGAAAGATTTTATGAATTGAAATTAAAAGAAATAGAAGAGAGGGCATACTAAGTCTCGATAAAAAAATCTTATGTTTTGAAATTATTGGAAAAACTTGCTATGTCTGATGTTAAAAGTGTGAGTTTACTTTTGACAAATCATTTTAAACTTTCAAATGATTAATGTCCCAAATCTAAAGATGAGTTTAAAAGAATGGTAAAAATGTCATATTCTAATGCAGTTGGGTCTATTATGCATCTAATGGTTTGTTCTAGACCTAATTTGGCATACTCAGTAAGTGTATTGAGTAGATATATGTCCAATCCAGGTGAGGCTCACTGAGAAGCTATGAAATGACTTCTTAGATACATTAAGGGAACTTGTGACTTGGGAATTCAATATAGAAAACAATTAGAGGGTGTTATCTTGAGGGGTTATACAGATTCTGACTATGCAGGTGATAGAGATAACAAGAAATTCACTTCTGCCTATATGTATACTTTATGTAATTCCTATATAAGTTGGAAATCCCAACTACAAAAGATTGTTTCTTTTTCTTCTACCGAGACATAATATATAGCTGCAACAGATGCTATAAAAAAGGAATTTGGCTGAAAGGACTCTTAAATGAATTTGATTTTGTTTAAGATGTTTTATATTCTGATAATCAATCTGCCATCTATTTGAGTAGAAATCCTATTTGACACGATAGATCTAAACTCCTTGTTGTTAAATTTCACTTTATTAGAGATGTTATCTTACAAGGTGTTGTAAAACTTGAAAAGACTTCTATTTATTTTAATCCTGCTGATGTTGGTACTAAATTGTTGCCTTTAAACAAATTTCTGGAATGTTTAAGTCAGTTGAATATTAACACTTGCTGATTTGTGTATCAGGAATAAAAGCAAATGATGCCATGTTTGGAGGAATCACTATAAGTGAAACTGGAATCATTGTACAATGGTGGAGATTGTGGAGTAATGGCACAATGATGTTACCATTTTGCTTATTGTTTTGTTGGTTGAATTGTTAACTGGATTGCTGACTTTTTAGGTTGATTGGGCAATGATTTCATTACTTTGGCTGCTGATTCATTCTTGTAAAAGCGTGTTTTAACTGATTGCGTTTTTACAAATGGATTCATCGCACGTGATGTCACCAAGTGTCGCCCCAATAGCCGTTGGATTGGATGACCTTCTGGTGGCTTCCATATTATTTTCGATTTAGGGTTTGGATTGGGATGACTTTTCATTCTCTCTTCATTCGAACTTTCTCTGTGTGTTCTTCATATTCTTCTCTCGCACTTTGAACATATAGCTTTTTTGATATGAAATACTTCCAGCTTTATATAGATCTTGAGTGATTTGTATAGTATTCATAGCTTTTATTCTTGAGTGAATAGTTGTATTGATCAGAGAGGCTTGTGTTGATGTAATCTTGAGTGATTTTTTCCTGAGTGGCTGGAGGTATATTCTGGACAATTTCATAAATTCTAGTTAATATAGTGATTTCTTCCTGTGGCGGAAGCTCAAAAGGGGATTAAGAACTATGGTTCCGAACCTCTTATCTTAGGGCGAAAATCATCGTGTTCTTTTCGCTTTTCTTTCAGTTTTGTACTTTACAGTTCCATATTTTGTTGATTAAATTGTCTAACTTTTAAACCTAATCGTAATAAATCAAATATAAAATCAGTACATCAAATATAAAAATTAAGATTGTAAAATTCTATACATGATTCAAGAATAGAGATTGGATATTGGATATTGGAGTAGTGTTTATTTGGATTGAAAAATATAGATTGAAATTGGAGATTGGCGGTGTATTCTAAACGCGAGGTAACAAAAGTGAGTAAACATGAGGTAAAGGTAGAACGTCAGGGATAGAGATAGAGTTAGGACAATCGCAAAATCTAAAAAAAAAAAAAATTGTGTGGACATTGACCCTTGTAGGTCCACTCCTAATTTTAAGTGTTTGATAGATTTTAGGTATATTCATGATTTTACGGTGAATGTGTGATTAAAGAATAAGAATTTTTTTTTTATTTACATGTAATACTATTTTATGGGAGAATGTGCGATTGTAAATGAATTTTAAAAAATAAGTTTTTTTTTTAAATGACTGTCAAACATCGGCTAAATAAATCTAACCCTTTTAACTATCAAGAATTTTAACATTCTCTCTTACATAGAGTTAAAAAGGAATTCTGTCTCGTTGATCAAAATTTAACATTAACACAAAAAGCCATTTTATTAAAGGTTGGCTTAGTTATGTCAACGAGTTGAACCGAAAAAAGAAGCTCGGGTTCGGCTCGAGCTTTTTTGGCCCCGAGCTGAGCCAAGTCTTAGCGGGCTGAGTTGGCTCAAAATTTTTTTAATTAATAAATATAGAAGGTTGCCTTTGCAGAAGGCAGCGCTGAGCTGCCTTTGCATGCAACTCTTTTATAAAATTTTAATTTTTTTTAATGAAGAGGCTCGCCTTGGTCACGGGCAAGCCTGGGCTCGAGTCAAGGCCTCAAAATGTGGCTCAGCTCGAGCCACGGCTCTGGCTTTTTCCGGGCCGAGCCCGAGCCGTTCGAACCGCCAAACTTTTTTGTCATCCCTAGGTTGGCTAGTATAAAATATTTTATTATAATTAGTTGTGACTCCTTTCTAGTTGGCAACTGAGATGTTTACAGCTTTTGAGCATTACAAGGCAAGCATGTTCATTGAATTTTTCCGAGCCAAGTCCGAACCGTTCGAACCGCCAAGCTTTTTTGCCATCCCAGGATTGGTTAGAACAAAATTATTTTATTATAATTAGTTATGACTCCTTTCTAGTTGGCAGCTGAGATGTTTACAGCTTTTGAGCATTACAAGGCAGGCATGTTCATTGATTGATTGAAACATAAATCTTCGTTAACCAATACCGGCTTTCTTTTCATCTCCAATCACTACTAGTGCACTTCTTCTTTGAAAATTAATAATTAAAAAAAAAATTGTGAATACTACTTCCATTATAAGCACTCGATTAATTCAGAGTTTTAAATTTCATTGTCTGTATGCTACTTATAGCCTAGGTTTTCCCTTCATCTTTATATAAACAAGATCTCACTTTTCAAATAACTGAGTCTTGGAATTTCATATACTTACTCAGGGGAGTTGAATAAGTATTATAAATTATTTCTTGATGATTATAATTTTTATATTTAAGCTACATGAGATTTTACTTTAACACGAATAGAAAGCATATCTAAGGTTTGAAAAGCTCCAAGTTTTGAAAGAGAATTTATAGAAGGACTTCATCTTTATCAAAGTTTAGAAGGATCGAAAAAAAGACTCATGAAATAAACTTAAAATTAAAATATTTCTCACTTTCTTTAAAGTCGAAAGCATCCGTTATTAAGACTAGTAAGAGAGTTGGATGGTGGAACCATAGTCCTTAGATCTTAAAAAATTATTTGCGTTTTTTTAACCCTTTTTTTGGTGGGAATTAAATAAAATTTTTAGTAGATTTTGATAAAAATATAAAAAGTATTGTTAAAAAATTATGAATTCCCTAAAATATATGATAAAAATTATTTATTGACTTTCACATAACTTTTAAAATCTAAATTTTAGTTTTATCACTTGATGTGTTAAATATGCTGCGGTCTAGCCAATTTTAAACCTTTGATAGTCACTTTCAAGTCTAGTCAGTGCTTGTGCATTTGTGTGAAGCATAAATACTTTATTCTCATCCCTAAATCCTTTAATTATTTATTTTTTGCATGTGGAACTTTGAATCACTGCTCCCACCAGGCCACCACCACTTTCTTTACTAACATTATTTCATCCTCCTTTTTCATCTTTCTGCCTCCTTTTACTCTATCATCCCCACAAGCTAACTCTCTCTTTATTTGCAAATAAAATCATTAGTCACATAATTAGTGACTAAGTTGGTATTTCCTTTCAATCAGTGCACTTATATTGACTAAATTAAAAGACAAACCACAGTTAATAGTTTCATAAACGACAATCACAACCTTAGATGATAACTAGAGTATGTCTCATGACAAATTCTAGTATATAAATTTTTATGCATAATTACATCTGTTTGATTTAGATAAAAATTAGATTTTTGGTAATTTTGATAGAAGGTGATGGAATATATAGTTGAAAAGTTGTTGATCCCATGAAATGTTAAAATTCGTAGTTGACTTTGACTCAAATTTTAATTAACTAGGGCAATATTTCATTTAGTCAAGGTCGGTGCCTAATTCCACCATATCTCAAGATTATGCTCTTATTTTGTAGGGATTAAAATTCAAGTTTTAATTTAAGTCAAAATTAATAATTAATTTTAATCACAAATTTCATGGATACCACAACTTTTTAATCATATATTTCATCAACTTTTATCAAAATCTAATTTTAATCCTCATTGGGCTAAACATAAATAAAATAGTAGAATAAAGTCTGTGTGGTCCTTAGCCCTCTCAATGCACTTGTCCATTCTGATTGTGGCTCTTCATTTTGTCTTCCATAATCCAAATCTCTATGCCTTGTAGACCTCTCGTTTTCTCCATTTCAAGCTCCGAATTTCTTTAAGCATGAATCCACTTTAACCATATCACGTGCACTACCTAATAAGCTCATTTTGGGGCATGCATCAAAGTGGCAAAATTTTAGAATGTTTTTCAAATTGCAATTCTATATAATCTCCTTGCACGTACTTAGCCTTCCTTGAAAGTTTATAATGCCCCCATATTCATCGAAATTGATCCATTCAAGTATTCAATGGTCTAATACCATATGTTGGGAAACATGCTAAGTGGTCTCCAGGGGCAGACTTGGGGGGTCATGGGGGTCACGTGACCCCCTAACATTTGAGAATTTTTATTTTTTTATTGAGTAAAGTCATGTTAGGTATCGATTGAAATCTAAATCAAAGTTAATAATTAATTTTAATACATATTTATTGGAATCCATAACTGTTTAGTTTTTTATCAAAATTTATTAAAAATTTGATTTTAATCTCTATCAAACGGGTAAAATCACAATAAATTTGAATTTTTCTCTTGCTTCTTTTTACTCTTTCTTCACGCATTTTAACAAAATCTTAACCCTTCTACTTTTTTAAAATTTGTATATAATTTCTCTACAAATTATCACATTTACTACAATTGTATATTCACTTTTCAATCAAATTTTCAAATAATTAGAACCTAAATGTGTATTTTCTCCTATCAAACTATTTATATAGAATGTGTCTGAACTCATTATACCCAATTTGAATTATATTTAACGAATTGTGTTTATTTGATTGATTATTATTATTGAATATTATTTATATATTTTTCCTTTCGATTACTNATTGTATCTTCACTTTCCAATCAAATTTTCAAATAATTAGAACCTAAATGTGTATTTTCTCCTATCAAACTATTTATATAGAATGTGTCTGAACTCATTATACCCAATTTGAATTATATTTAACGAATTGTGTTTATTTGATTGATTATTATTATTGAATATTATTTATATATTTTTCCTTTCGATTACTTGAATTGATTATTTTTATCAAATACATTACAAGATTTTTAAATGTAAATATTCATTTTCTTGTGATAAACAAAACATTAATAAAATGACTCTTCGAAATCAAATGGATGAAAATGATTAGCAAAATATTAATAAAGAAATATTTTTTTAAAAATGTAAATATGTGTTGTTTCAAGTCAAGTATGAATTATTCAAAAAGCAAGAGTAAAACATTCGACTTGTACAAGGTTTGATTGTGTCCCCTTAACCTAAAATATCTACGTCCGCCCCTAGTGGTCTCTATATATAAGTTCAAACATTTTCTTGAAATTTTGGGCAACAAGCACTAACTAAACTAGAGAGATTTAGCACTTTGTTAAGTAAATTTTGGATGTGAAATTTGACAAAAATAACACTAAAATGGGGGCGTTAAATCATTTAACACTCCTTTCATGATTTTCTTCAGACGTAAATAATTTACTTATGAGACTTTCGTAATAAAGAAAGTTAATGTACGGACAAACAAGAGAAAACTTTCTTAGAACAATTGTCTTTTTGACAAGCAAGGAAGCAAGTTGCGGACATTTTGACAAAGACACTACACAAGGAAAAATTCAAGCATTTTATTCACTCCTTGGAGTCAGAAAAGCACTGCATAGCATGAGATGCACTACACTCCATCGATTCAACCTCCAAGCATACGACAATGACTATAGATAAAGAAGAACCAATTTATTGAAGAATTGATGCTTTAAATATTATTCAGTCTGAGCTCCATTTTCTAAAAACTGGTTCTGAATTCTAATTGAAAAATGAAAGATTACGAAAGTGGGATGTGGAGGAAAAAAGTGCTAGAAAGTCGTCATTTAACTCCATGAAGTGCTATTTTTGTGAAGTTTCTTTTGGTTAAATTTGAGATTTTTCCTATAGTGGCTTGCTTTCTGTTGGGATATGGGCCTACACAGGTCATGGACATCAAACTCGGCCCAATGATTGAGTTATGAAAAATATTACCTCAAATCCTTCTTTTCAAAATTACATTTCAAAAACAAGATGATAAAGTTTACATTTCAAAATTCAGGTGGTAATTATATTTTATAATTATAATTATTAAAAATTTAAAACCTTAATGTATCACTCTCTCTCTCTCAGCCATACCCACCCAACCCAAGCTCATATCTTCTCCAATCCCGATCTGCAGCCATACCCACCCAACCCAAACCCAAACCTTAATAATCTCCCCAATCCCGGTGCTGCAAACACTGCGCCGTCGCCACCACAATTCCAATGCTGCAACGAAGAAGTCGAGGCGCTGTCGCGCGGAGTCGACGACAGCTGTAATGGAAGGGGACTGGAAGCAGCACCGCGATGCTTCTGTAATGGAAAGGGACTAGAGCCTCTTTGCGCGGAGTCGACGACAGCTGTACTTTGCAACTATTTGGAAGTTGTCATCGGAGACACCACCAAAAGCCGTCATTGGGAGCGCCATTGATGAAGCCTTGTGTCCCACCTTGTCTCCTTCACTCCGTTGTTCGATGAGAGGCGTTGCGAGATTTGGTGCACGACCTGGTGTACTGTGATGTTTGATCTGGTGGAGGCGAAGTTTTTGGGGAGGTTTTTGTTGGTTGTTTGACTTTGGCTGTTGGTGTTGTGTTGATGGCGCTCGTGAAGTGGTGGTTTTCATTTAATTTTTGAAATTAAACAAGCTCATCATATGGTGATGGTGTAAGGATGACTGGGTTGATATGGTGGTGGTAGAGGCATAGTCAGCACCAACCCAAGCTCATATCTTCTCCAATCCCGATCTGCAGCCATACCCACCCAACCCAA
>CAIGRO010283748.1:0-11697 GCA_903798355.1 Fraxinus baroniana | reverse complement strand
CTAGACGCGCCTAGAACACTAAGCAAACCCATGGCATCAATCATTTCAGTCTAGCAAATGTAATTATTTTTCAACAATCACATAAACACCTAATTACAACATCTTCACAAATTTGTACATTTTAGTCATTTTTCTTCCTTTTTTCGCATCGTTCTTCTTCTAATCGAGGTTTAAGCATATAAAAGTGAAAATTTCACAATTATGCAAAGATATTGACTTAATTTCAATTCTAATTAAATTTGAAAAGTGTCGAATAAGTGTGTTTTTACACACTTATCAGTAGACATCTCTAAGGGGGCATCTAAGCCCACTTCCACTACAAGTGTGATCTTGCCTCTTGGGACTATGTTGTCTCCTATGAAGTCGTACAAGGGAGTGTTTGTGGGTGTCAACTCATGATTCAAGATCATTTTGTCGAAAGTGGATTGAAAATACTCAAGGGTCACCTAGAATAGGTATATATTTCTAGATTACCTAAACGCGCAAAAGATATACTAATGCAAATCCAGGGCATCAAGCATTTCGGTCTAGCAAATGTAATTATTTTTCAACAATCACATAAACATCTAATTACAACATCTTCACAAATTTGTACATTTTAGTCATTTTTCTTCCTTTTTTCGCATCGTTCTTCTTCCAATCGAGGTTTAAGCATATAAAAGTGAAAATTTCACAATTATGCAAAGATATTGACTTAATTTCAATTCTAATTTAATTCGAAAAGTGTCAAATAAGTGTGTTTTTACACACTTATCAGTAGACATCTCTAAGGGGACATCTAAGCCCACTTCCACTACAAGTGTGATCTTGCCTCTTGGGACTATGTTGTCTCCTATGAAGTCGTACAAGGGAGTGTTTGTGGGTGTCAACTCATGATTCAAGATCATTTTGTCGAAAGTGGATCCGAAAAGTATGTTGACCGAACTGTCATTATCTACTAGCATTCACTTCAACCCATTCAAGGCCACTACGACCCTCACAACCAAGGCATCGCAATGGGGATAATGAACACCCTCTGAGTCCTTATACGTAGACACAATAAGAGATGATTGGCTCATTCGGGAATTGTTATCCACAATGTAGCTGGTTAGAGGAGGATCTTTGGCTTCCCGGACATAATTCCTTTGGGAATTTCTTGTTTCTCAACCAACATAGGGGCTTCCAAAAATAGTGTCGTGGGGCGTTTTCTCGTTGATTCCAATGGTCTCTTTGCCCATCTCTATTCAAGTCATGCTCATGCTCTCTCCTCCATCGGGGCGATACTTCCCGATGGCGGGGAGCGGCCTCATCTCGCCTAGGCTGCTGGTCATGTCTTGACGGGGGCCTACTTCTCGGGCGAGAATTATCTCAATTGTCGTTTCAAGAGTTCATTCCCTTGGGACGTTGGACAATATTTCTACAGTTCGCTGTGTTGTGACTTTATGAGTGATGATAGGTACAATACTCCTGGGGGTTTGGCCTGTTCCGAGGGCACAAACCTCTCACTCTTCCCCTATGGGGGGCCTGTTGAGTAGGTTGATTTGTCTGAGTGGCTGGGACATCCTCGTAAGCCAATGTTGGCACAACATTCAGGGTGGCTGTGGCAAGCTCCTGACCTGAACCTTGAGCAACATCATTGCCAGGTTGGCCTCATTGATGGTCCATTAAGTGGGAGGCTGGTCCTCTACCACGTTGTCTCTGCTGGGGCTGGAGGTCTCTATTCGCCCTATTCCGATGATCTATCAATTCTTCATTTATAATTTCTCGTCGCAACATTTCTAACAATGCATCATAAGTGGTGGGGTCCTGGTTTTGCACGTCTCTCAAAAATAAAGTGTTCATATTCAGGCCTCCTCTTAGCGCGAACATGGCTTCTCGATCGGTGACTTGAACACAATATGTCATTTCATCCGTGAAACGGGATAAAAAACTCTTCAAAGTTTCACCGGGCTGTTGCCTCATGTCCTAAGACGCTGAAAGGGGACATCTCCCTCATTGCTTACAGTAAACCTCTTTAAAAAGGTGGTTTTAAACTCTGGCCAACTTCGGATGCTCCCAGGTTGTAGCCTGCTATACCATATTCCAGTTGCTCCACTGAGAGTTAGATGAAAAGCTCTACATTTTACAGCTAGGGTGGCGCCTCTCAAGCTCATGTGTGTCTTGTAGCTATTCAAGTGCTTAGCTGGGTCGCCTCTCCCGTCATATTTCTGTATTTTAGGCATTACATAATGGCTTGGCACTTGGGCATTTCTCAATTCTCATGAAAACGGAAAATTGTCATCATCATCATCATCCAAGTCACAGGACCTCTGTAGGCCATTTGAATCATAATTAGCTTCGGCCTCATACCTAGGCGGTGGCGCAGACAGCCCTGCTTGGTTGCCAGCCTCCTCTTCCCTCCTTTGACATCATTAGCATCCAAGTTCAGTGATGATTTGAGTGATTTTGAAAGTTCAGTGACCTCTTAGAAGAGTGAATTGCCCAAATAGTCACTGAACTTTACGTCATACTTGTAAGAGGCCACTGAACTTTCAAAATCACTCAAATCATCACTGAACTTTGAAAAACGTTTCTATGATGTCACTGAACTTTAAAAATCATCTCATTCATCACTAAATTTTACAAAGAGTTTCCTAGGGGTCACTAATTCAGTGATCTCATAAGAAATTTTTTACAAAGTTTAGTGATCCCGTAGAAATCTTTTGTAATGTTTAGTAATGAATGTGGTGATTTTTAAAGTTCGATGACTTTGTGAAAACATTTTGCAAAATTCAGTGATCACTTGGGTGATTTTAAAGTTCAGTGACCTTTTGGAAATACGATTTAAATCTCAGTGCCTATTTGGGTAATTCACTCATTTCCTGTAGGGCTAAAGTTTTTCCATTTGCAGTCTCATCCATTTCATGCTCTATTCGTCACCCATGTGGGGTCCATGCTCATTATACATGCATGAAATTTTCCAACACATCTCAAATTAATTTGCTCCACAACAATATATCTTTTTCTCTAAATTTGCATGTTTCTTATCTTTATATGATTCAAATTTTGAATTACTCCAACATGGAAATCCTCATCCCCTATCCAAATCAATTTCCTAATTTCAGCCTCAAATTTATCTGATCATTCCAATTTGACATTTAGATTTAACGTTGATGTTAATTGAAAACTAATTTAAGTACTTAATTCTTATGAGTACGATACTTTACTTATTCTTTATCATTTGGCTACGATTACACTTACATGATTTCGTAAATCGATCACTCATATCGGTACAATATTTATTCTTTATCATTTGGCTACGATATCGTACACTTATAGGATTTCGTAAATCGGTCACTCATATCGGTACAATACTTATTCTTTATCATTTGGCTACGATATCGTACACTTATAGGATTTCGTAAATCGGTCACTCATATGGGTCATGCCTAGCATTCGTGTATGAAATTTTCCTAATTTGCTCCACCACAATATATCTGTTTCTGTTTCCGGTCTTTATATGATTCAAACGTTGAATTACTCCAACATGGAAAATCCTCGTCCTATCCAAATCAATTTCCTCATTTTTCAACCCCAAATTTATCGTCACCTATAATCTACTCATTCCAATTTGACATTTGGGTTTCTGCATGGATCTCCATTAGTAGCCACCCTTGATTATATAGACCAATCATGTTACATGTACATTTTTTTACATCATTTTTTACATTGTGTCACGTGAGGATACATGATTGGACAATTTTTTTTTTTTTTTTTTTTTTTAAAAACCCCACACTTTCTCAACCAAAACTTTTTGAACTCCAATGGAATGTACACGAATGTGTCAACTCCATGATGTACACTTAGCATTATTCTTATATAGACTAAATTACCTCTACGAAATCTATTTTCCTTGGAATGTCCTTTTTCCCGAGAGCCTGTTTAGGTTGCTCCCCGCAGGTATTCCCTGCCGGACCACCTTTCTCCACCACCTGCTTGATCATTTTATTCTCTTTCTCGAGTTCTTCTGTTAATACCAAACAATTGTCTTTGTTGAGACCCAAATGCACACAATGACTACAATAAAGGGGAAACTTTTCATATACTATCCTTGCCAAAAACTTTTCATCTCCTACTTGAACCCATATTATTGTAGGTTTTGGCACATCCATCTCTACAAGAATGCTTGCTACGCTTGGTCATGACAAGTGGCTTCGTCCACTTTAAAATCAAATGTTTTGTTATCTCCTTTGGAGAACTTTAAAAGGTCTGCCCTTAAAACAAAGAGGGACTTTGAGTAGCATAGGGAAGATTTGAGAGGATTCTCTCTTTATGATGGCTGCGAATATTTTGTTGATGCCCTAGGAGATGAGTCAGAGCCATTTGGAGGTGTCGAAGTAGTGGTCAGTTGGTGAAGTGGTGATAGGTCAGGTGGTTTCAGGGGTTGAGACACCTCACAATAGAGAAAAAGTAGTGACGTTAATTTCAAAATAAGTAACTTATATTTATCATTTATGTTATACCATTATTTTGAAAGGGTTCAATATATAATTTTTACACGGCAATAGAAATAATTATGTTAAAAGCGTGTAGTAGTTGTAGATCCTACTAAATGGATGATAACAATTTAGTAATGGTTGTGGTTTCAACAAAATATGTGATCAGCTTAAAAGTGTATTTGATCCATGTTATTTTAGAAGAATATATTCTGAAATAGTAGATTGATGGAAAATGTGTGGTTGAAAAAAAAAGGAAAATTTATTGATGTGATAGAAAATATTATTTGATTGAAAGATGTGTGATTGAAAACGAGTAGAAAAATGAAAATGAAAATGAAAATTTTAATGTGTATCAAATATGGCTAATTATAAGTTAAACTTTCTAAAAAATGCACTTAATCATGCAATTAGAAGAAAAAAAAGTTGTTCGATGGCTATGGTCATTGAAGAGCATCATGACAAGATATGAAAAAAGTGGAAGCAATCAATTTCCTTTCGCTGATCTGCAGTACATATTTGGCCGTGTCTGATTTGCAAGCTGATATGACCTTTTGTCTGGCATAATTCGATTGCCTTATAAGTTTGGTCTTTGATTAAATCAACTGTTCTTTAATTCTATCCATTAAGCTAAATGACGGCATTTAGTTGCAATGGAGTTAATGACTTATTTTCCTTTTATTTCGTCGCATCATGTGAGTTGGACAATTAAGTTGGATGACTAGATGCCCACATGGAAGGATTTTTTCAATTGATGAGCATAACGACATGTAAAAGTAGAAGGCATTGTTTTCTAGAGTCGAGCTATAGCAAAGCAGTCATATGGGTTATATGCACAACAATTTGCTGAGGCATAGTGATGTCTTAATCTAATAAAATATTGACATAAACTAAATAAAAAACACAAAGGTCAAAAAACAAATGTTACAGAGAAAATGCATCGATTTTCATCATCATAATGGATCTATAAATAGATGCAGAAAGATTGAGAGTGGTATCTGGTATCCCCATCTTTACTTCGACTTGTTACTGTCTTCTGCTTTATTCACAAAACTTCGATTCTCTTCGCTACAAAAAAAAAAATATGGTTCTCAAAGGTAAATTAACAGCCCAAATGGAGATGAAGGCTAGTGGAGATGTATTTCATGAACTGATAAGTGACAGACCACACCAACTACCCAACATCAGCCCTAATACTGTTCTAGTCTGTGATTTGCATGGAGGAGAATGGGGAACTGTAGGCTCTGTCTACTTTTCGAAGGTTAATCATGGTGGTAGGCTTTGTTATTTATTTCATGTGGCTCGAAATATGCTAATTATTCCAATATTTTCCGTTATCAAAATTGTTTACATTAATATTTACGCTACCTGAATCATCTACTGCTAAGAGTCTGGTTGTGCTTTACATACATAATATGCTTATATGATGGTTTACAAACATAAGATGTGGTGACATGTGATTTGGTCAGAATTTCTTCAATCAAATAAAAAGAAAAACTTCTCCTCTCAATTTTTGACACCTCATCTACATATAAACCATTATGTAATTGCTTATGTATAAGTAATATTATTCTTAAGAGTTTGACATCTAAAAAGGTGGGTAAGTATTTTCTAATAGAATTTATTATTTATGCACATTTCTTGGGTTGTTTTAAGCTTACTAACCAAAATTAAAACTAAGGGTCCGTTTGATTGCGAAGGTGAAATTTGAGTGTAAAGAAAATGAATTAT
Source organism: Fraxinus baroniana (assembly GCA_903798355.1). NCBI lineage: Eukaryota > Viridiplantae > Streptophyta > Magnoliopsida > Lamiales > Oleaceae > Fraxinus > Fraxinus baroniana. The sequence continues at coordinate 5,512 of CAIGRO010283748.1, read as the reverse complement.
AGGGAATTGAATTGCCTATTATTTATTTTACATAGAATTGTAATTAATTGTTTTTTATTGATACAATTTTTTACCTGAAAAATGTTGAAAGTTTGGTATCCGTTTGACTTTGTTTTTCATAGAAATTGTTCATTAAAATGATAATTATTTTTTGCCATTGGGTTTAGAATTTGTTCCAACAACCAAAAAAAACTTTTTTAAAAAAAAATTACCATATCGAATATCATTTGTTTGACTTTGTTTTGCATGGAGATTGTCAATAAAAGTGATAAATTTTTTACTATTGTGTCTAGAATTTTGCCCAACTGCAAAATAAAAAAAGGAAAGGAAAACAAATTCATTGATTGCAAGTAAAAGATGCGCGTGAGTGTAATGGCTGGAAAACGAATTTCAAGTAAAAATTTTGCAATAAAACGGGTAAAAAGTAGGAAAATGGATTTTTTATTTTCCATGGAAAATTTGTAGTATCAAACAGGGTCTAAGATTGTGTTTGATGCACATTTTTTAGGAGAGTACATTTTTTTTATCTGATGGTGAATATATATGTGGTTGAAAAACAAGTAAAAGTTATCGATATGATGAAAAATATTATTTTATTAAATAATATGTGTTTAAAAATGATTAAAAGAATGAAAATGAGAATGTAACTCGGGCTAATCTATAAACCTCATTTTACTTATTTGGTTTTACTTATTTGATAGGCCAAGTCAAATAATATTTTTTACATGGGTAAATAGCACAAGTATGGTTCAACTATAAAAGTTGATTAAAATATAAGGCTTTATTTGATTTTGGTTTTTTTTTTTCATGGAAAATAGAAATTAAATTTCATTTCCACATTTTTACATGTTTGATTGACTAAATTTTTCATGAAATTAATTTTTCACATTTTCTTGGTTGTTGAGGAAAAACTTTTTCCATGGGTTTGGTGGGAAAAACTTTTATAGGTAACTTTTTTTTTTTGGCAATGGAAACAAATTATATTCTCAATTGTAACAAATTATATCCCTTTAATGGACAATTTCCATGGAAAACAAAGTAAAACGAACACCAAAAGATTCAATATTTCAATATTTTTCATGTGGAAAATTATACCAATCAAACACAATTATAGAGAATTCTCAGTAAAATAAGTTTTAGGCAATTCAATTCTTTGAAATTTATTTTGTTTCCAGCCAATTTCATTCTTGCAATTGAACGGACCCTAAGTTAAAGTTAAAAATCAATTTTAGTCCCACATTTGGTAGGATCGCAACTTTTCAAATATATTCCATCAATTTTAACCAAAATCTTCTAAAAATCTGTACTTAATCAAATACAGCCACGAGTGAAAAAATAATTTCACTAACAAGAATAAGTGATATGTCTAAGTTACATAATATGTGCATTCAAGATTCTTATCACATTACACTTTCATCATATATAGTGGTTTCAAACTTTTCTTTCATATTGATTGTTCTGAAGCCTTTTTCTCTAAATTTTCATTTAATTGTAGATGGGAAGCCGAAAATGGCCAAAAATATCCTTGAAGCCAATGACAAGGAAAAGAGGTCACTCACATTCAATATGATCGAGGGTGATCTACTGGAGTCATACAAAGTCCTTAAATTCGGTTTGCATGTTGAAACACATCATGGCGTTGATTTGGTAACATGGACCGTTGACTATGAAAAGCTGAAGGACGACAATGAAGATCCCCTCACAATTTTGGGTGCCCTCATTAACCTCTCAAACGATATCGAGTCTTACCATCTCAAGGCAAAATGATCATATAGAGTCCTGTGCTTGCTAATCAAGTTGTGTTCTTTTTTGGTTTGGTTTGGAAGTTAATAGTATCATATGGTGTGGTATAAATGAAGGTCTCGTGTGGTGGGTTGATGATGTTTGTGAATGAATGTGAGTATCCCTTCGTTTGCGTATGGATGCTTGTCGCCGAATAAATGACTTAATTGTGTGAATTTGTCTATTTCTCAAATTTATTTAAAATACTGTAGTTCATCGAGAGAATCATATTAATCATGTCAACTCATTTAAGTCGAAAAAGGAGAACCCTCAAAGGTAAAAGGATTCAATTCGAGTCGAGTAAAATTATACTAGTGAATATCACCACCTCAATGCATTCTTATATGGAGCTTTGTACCTATTAATCTACCATTATTCTCTACTTTATTTATCCTTTCTTTTGTTTTCTTTTCCTCGTTAATTCTTTTTTTGGGAACAGGGTCGGATTTCGCCCATTGATTATTTTACACAAAGCCAATACTTAGTACTTCATATATTATTCTAGTCTCTACTTCCCACTTCGAAGGAGTATTTAGAATTAATTCTCTAATAATCAACGTACCAAACATTTCGTCAATTCACTAAATTATATAATCTCAATAACTCAAAAATAAAGATAATAAAATCAAGAGGAAGTAAAAAAAAAAACTGATTAAAACATAATGCGAAGAGAATAAATCATTGTCGATGCTGAAAATGTTGATTTTTTTTTTTTTCCATTTGATTATTCAGGATTAAATCATTAGGTGGGACGGGGTGCGGGCTTGCCCCATTTCCTGTCCCGTTTAATTTTTTTATTTTTTGTTTTACAAAAATTTCCTGTTAATTATTTTTTAAAAAAAAATTTAATTTTTTTATTCTTCAAGGGGCGGGTTCGGGGCGCTCCCTCCCAGCCCCACCAATCTGTCGGGGCTGATTTTTTTCGCTCCGAAACGGGTCGGGACGGGATAGATTTTTTTGCCATCACTCTCATCCTTGGGAAGATAAAGGAAGAAAGGACGTAATGCTAATAATCCAACCCCAAAAGAATCCGTACTTTTTAAACTGCAAATGAGATAAAAAGGGGTTTGGTAAGTGATTATATTAAAAATTAACGTGTAAATAATAAGTTATAAATAATAATTGTGAACCTTATGAAAGATGAGGATAAGAATAATATTTGACTAGAAGATAATCACTTCCAAAATATGATATAAAGAAATTTAATTCTTCTCAAGCTCCTAGACTACCATGGAAGTAATAAATAATTTGGACTTTCAACATGAATATTTACAATTGAACAAAATACACAGTTGTAAAGGTTGGACCTTAATTGCCCAACATTTAATTGCGTTTGTTTGGCCAAATTTATATTTGTTTATAAGTTAGTCAAACATTTTCTTTATCTATACATTTAGTGGGACTACAATTTTTTTATTCTCGCGGTTAACTTGTAATCTAATAATAACTTTGCCAACCATTCTCGCCGGATGCATATCAAAAACATAGCCTATTGTCTTTCATTTTGGACAAGAAACGTCGAAAGTCTAGCATTTCCCTAATCAATTTACCATGTATTTTTTAAACAAAACCACATTACATTGATGAACGTCACTGAGAACATTTAGTGAAATAAAATATCGAGATGCAAGTGGACCAAGAATGAACACCATGGCGTAACCTATAAATTAAAATGGGTAAACAAAATGAGAATGACATAAGATATAAAGCTAAACTTGTAGTAAATGGCTTTACCAAAAAATAAGGAGTTGATTTCAATGAAATTTTTTCACCTATTGTGAAATTTACTACAATCACGGTCCTTCTTACTTTAGCCACGCAATTTAATTAGGAATTAGATCAATTGGATGTCTAAACAGCTTTTCTAAATGGTGATTTAGATGAAACCAAACAACATAAAATTTTTGAAATAAATCAAAAGAAGAATTTGAAAGAATGGCAAGAGTGCCTTATTCTAATGTAGTTGGGTCGATCATGTATCTTATAGTTTGCTCCAAACCAGATTTGGTATATTCTATAAGTGTTTTTTTAAGTAGATATATGTCAAATCCTGGTGAAACACATTGGGAAACCATGAAATGGCTTCTCAGATACATTAAGAGTACCTTAGACTTGGGAACTCAGTTCAGGAAACCACCTGAAGGTGTTGTTTTGAAAGAATTTACTGATTCTGCTTATGCTGATGATAGGGATAACAGGAAGTCAACTTCGACCTGCATGTATACTTTGTGTAATTCTTGTATAAGATGGAAATCTCAGCTTCAGAAAATCGTTGCATTATCATCAACTAAGGCAGAATACATTGCTGCCACAGATGCCATTAAAGAGAGAATTTGGTTAACAGGGTTATTAAATGAATTTGGTTTTATTGAAGAAGTTATTCTTTATTCAGATAGTCAATCTGCCATCCATTTAAGTAGAGATCGTGTATTGCATAACAGATCTAAACATGTTAATTTTAGATTTCACTTTATAAGGGATACAATTTCACAAGGAGTTGTGAAACTTGAAAAGATTTCTACTAACTATAATCCTGTTGAAGTAGGTACCAAAGTCTTGCTATTAAACAAGTTTCTGAATTACTTAACATTGCTGAACATTACTACATGTTAATCTAAGGGTCTCGTAAGGTGTGCTGATGATGTCAAAAAGGGACAATAATCACTAATGAATGTGAACCATTGTACTAAGGTGGAGAATGAAAGGATAGCACAATGATGCCAAACAACCCTATGGCTGGACTGTTGACCAGTTGACTGATTCTTTATTTTAAAGATGGTGCAAAGTCATGTTTTTGAAAATGAAGAAAGCAGTGTTTTATTTACCTATTTGAATGGATGCTCAAGATGTCGCCAAATGTCAGCTCCACGACCTTTGGATGAAGAGGGTGACTCATATAAAAGGCTTCATAGGATTTCAACAGTGTACTTGTCTTCTGATTTTTTCTCTCAAACTCTCTCTGAGCTGTTCGAGTTTTTTACTCTCCTTCTCTCTGAAAGTCAAAACTCTCTTTTGTTTTTTGTTACTCTCACAATATTGTAATCTTGAGTGATTNCAATATTGTAATCTTGAGTGATTTCTAGAGGTGGCAAATGAGCCGAGCAGGTCGGCTCGCCCGCTCGGCTCGTATTGTTCACGCCCACGAGCCGCTCGGGCTCGTAAAAAAAGAGCCCGGGCCCGAGCCGAGCGGGGTGGCTCACGTGACGAGCCGAACGAACTCGGCTCGTCACTGTAGACGAGCCGGCTCGTGGGCTCGTCCAATACGAGCCCACGAGCCAGCTCGTGGCTCGCGGGAAAATATGAGCCACTAGCCGTGAGCTCGTGGCTCGTGTAATTTAAAATAATAATAGTTATAATATTAAGAATTCAGTGACCAGAACGGTCACTAAATTTAATTCAGTGACCGTTTTGGTCCTCCACGTTTTTTTTTCTTTTGTTTCTATAAATACACATTTGGTTCAAACATTTTTTTCCACCAATATCAATATCTATTCTCTCGTTAACTCTATACAATTTACATTCTCCAATTATCAATTATCAACAATATCAAATATCATTCATTCATTCTTCTACATTTCTACATTCAATTTCTTCATTCTTCTACATTCAATTTCTTCATTCTTCTACATTTCTATTATTTATAACTAATGGATTCACGATCATTTGTTCAAAACTTGTTCGGTATGGAGAACGAAACACCTATCCAAAATTAATATGAGAATGAATTCTC
>CAIGRO010283736.1:0-27096 GCA_903798355.1 Fraxinus baroniana | reverse complement strand
TGAGTTATGTGCAAGAGCTATGCAGTGACGCACCTACATGAGGCCCAGTGGGGGCCGCCGCCCCCACTCAATTTTCATATTTTCCGATTTTTCTTCAAATTTTTAGATTTTTTTAGTTTTTTTTTTTGTCTAGATTTTTTTAGGTTAGCAGATTTTTTTTTTCCAAAGTCTTTTGGTTTTGCCCCTACTAAACTTTCTTCCTGGGTCCGCCCTAATCACATTGAGGGTCGAGAGTGAATCACTATATTTTGTCTTCCTTTACTTTTGCTTTCTTCATTTCATGTTATTATTGTATATTATTACAAAATTAGATGTTTAATCCATAAAAGAACTAATTAAAACAACCACCTCCAGTTTAAGATATGTTTATTGTGAATATACGACTGGATTCAGAGGGTCAAAGCAAAGTCAAACCAAACAATTTGTAAAAGTTTGACAATCTCTTGAAGGTCAACGAATCCTAGGATGTCTTGACAAATTCCAACCCCGCCTTATGCTTTATACATTATCTTTGAATAAGGAACTTTTTGTGTGCCTATATATTTCTATTTCAACTGGTAATTTATTTGCAGAAAAACCTAATTGAAATTTGATATTCAAAAATCAAAAGTGGACTTGTATCCTCTTCCACTATAGATGCTTCCGTAGTTGTACGATTTCAAAGAGCTTGCTTGTTTGTTCTAAAACTGTTTTCTCCATCGATATTGGTATCGTCGTTTTTTTTTTTTTTGCATGTTTCGTTTAGTGCACTTATCACTGTATTTTGTGCACTATAAGACTATTGTTTTCTTAATACAAATATGAAATACCATATTCACGTCACTTTTTAAAAGCATTATGAGAATCATGAAATGACGAATTCATTCAATCGAATATTGAGCCTAATCCTGTGTATCATAAATTTTGATCGATGTATGGATTATGATTGAATCAAAAGCAATTATCGAACGAAGTTAAGGATGAATCGAACTAATTTCGATCAACAAATAATAGTGTCTATACATTCTATGGAAGCATATTATTGGTTGAAGTTGATTTGTAGAGGAGACGAGAATGCATGCAATTTTGATAGGAAGTTAACTGAATTACAAAGATCCACTTTCTTGGTGGGCCATGTTTGGATATTGGGACTTTGGAAGCATTTTGGGCTTAGTTTTTGGGTTTTACATGAACCATATTCAATTGGATTATTTAGGGCCTGAGGGGCATGGTTCTTTTGGTCCAATGGGCTTTTTCTTATAATCATTTTCCCTTTTTTTGATACCTAAAGAACACGAGACAATAATATGGCAAATCCACAAAAGATTACACCACGAGACGTCAACCTTACTAGCTTTGTGAAGGTTGTGGAAATTTTCTTATCTTCTTTTCTTTACTATTCAAATATTTATTTTCTTTCTCTCTTTTTGGCCACCCACAAATAATAGTGCTTAGTAAATAACAAATTTAACGGTTCCTTTCATGTAGGTCCAATACGTCCCCTTAGAGGATTGATAGTTTTAAAATCTCATCCTCTCTTTGAATCCTTTTTATTTTAAAAATTCAAGCCAAACCAACTCCCCATATATTTTAAAATTTTCATTTATTATTTTATAATTTTCCATGCAACACGAACTGTCATTATATATTTGTCCATTTTTATTGAGAGAAAGTTAATTACCTGAAAAAAACAAATCACTCATTCCTAAAGAAAACACTTTCCTTATTTTTGAGGAAAATATGATCATATAATCAAAAGTTAAAAAAATATTTTCCCTGGAAAAAATTGTCAGTCAAACACCTCAAAAGTAGGAATTTTAGTGAAAAATGACATTTTTCATGAAAAATAAAGGCATTCAAAAGATATCTATAAGTTATTATTAGACTTGTATACAAAGGTTCATTCTTTATTTTCTAAATCTCTTCAAGTTAATGCTTTGAAATTAGAAAGTGAACTCTTTAAAATAAAGAACACTCTTTTGAGGAAAATATGATCATATAATCAAAAGTTAAAAAAATATTTTCCCTGGAAAAAATTGTCAGTCAAACACCTCAAAAGTAGGAATTTTAGTGAAAAATGACATTTTTCATGAAAAATAAAGGCATTCAAAAGATATCTATAAGTTATTATTAGACTTGTATACAAAGGTTCATTCTTTATTTTCTAAATCTCTTCAAGTTAATGCTTTGAAATTAGAAAGTGAACTCTTTAAAATAAAGAACACTCTTGCATACGTTTAAAAAATGCTCCAAAAATACATTTTCAAATTAATTTAGGTTAGATAAAATGACGCAGAGCATCGCCTGAATACTAAGAAATTCTCAAAGTAAGTCCTGTAGGAATAGTGCTTATGATGGATTCAAGTTTCGATCTAATGTCTCTACAAGTCATCTTGTTATTTACTAGAAAGAGTTGATGTAGTTATGTATCGAAATTTGAGTGTTGAGCCAGTCGAACAGAGACAACATATTTTAACTCGAATTCTCGAGCATACTCTCAAATGATGTCTCTCTTGCTAACTATAAAAAAATTGTTGTGTCATGACTCATGCACCGTGGATAAGAAAAATAACTCAATTTAATTAAGTGATATTTTCTTTACCACATTCTCTTCTATCAGTCTTGTCTCGATCATTCAATCATACAGCACAGCACACTGAGGAAGACGCCAAAAACAGCCCACTCCCTTCCAACTTTTCCCTGCGTATAGTCATCTTCATCAATTAAACCCGATTCTCTCTCTCTCTCTTTAGAAATCCCTCTCTAGATTCAACATTTTGAGATCTTTTCACTATTACGAAAGGCCATTTGTTAAATTTTTTGTCAGATTCGTAGCTTCTGATAAACCCTGTACACTTGTATGGTACTCACTGGTTTCTCAAGTTTTATTGGAAAACAGAATAAAATTCATGAAAACGATATTTTCTTTGATTAAATGAATTTCATATCCATCTGTCAACTCCACATCAAACGAATCGAGTGGACGTTGCTTTTTCTGCGTTCATGGTACACAATTTATCTCTGATAAATCACCCTTAATTTTATATTGCATGCACGAGACATTTTCAATAAATTTATGTGATTTTGCATGCATTTCACTTTGAAAATTTACAATAATCATTAATAATTAATTTTACGTTTTACAACCCGTATTTGAACCATACATCGTAATCGCGTCTCTCTCGTCTACTACTTCTGCTGTATATGCCGTATGGGGGATATACTCTGACTTCTGAGAATAATAATCGACTTCTTTCTTGTAATTGTGTGAGAATTTTCAACAGAAAAAATCGACAAAAGAAAGGAACTTTGCCCACAAGATATTTGCAAGTGCTCATTATTCTTTTGAACTGAAAATGGAATCGGCAATTTACTTTCAGAACTAAAACTTTAACCAGTTCAGTAAAAGATTTTCAGCAACTACTGTTTTTACTCCATGCATATATTCTTTTGGAATATTTAAAAATGAAACTCATCGTGTTTACTTTTAAGATATTTATTCTTTTTCCGCCGTCCAACCAAAAAAAAAAAAAAGCAGTTCTTTCTAAAATAGGATATTAATACGTCTGCATTAAGGTTTTATATACATGCCACGTACAAAGACGAATTAATTCTTTGTTAATTAAAACTTTATTATGCTACAAAGTAAGATTAGCAGAAAATTATTCATTTACTTTACTTTCTTTTTTTTTTGGTTGACGTAGGAACCCGTGGTCGCTACCCGTGAGTGCACACTAGGTAAACCTCTCTGTATATGCAGTAGTCCGCAAACCACATAAGAAAGATAAATCGTACTAAGCAAGCCCGGTGCGATAGACCCTACCGAGGAAGTGTTGGCAGGATCCGTATTCACCTGCTCGACCAACTTGGCCACCCCTCAAAGGGGTAAATTATTCATTTACTTTAGGTTGTAACGATTATGATACAAATGTATTCTATGAATTATTAACCTTGTGGTTGTCTTGCTAGCAAAAAATAAGTACAGAAAATTATTCCTGCAGTTTAGGCACTGGAGACAGATGTAATAATTTTAAGACAAATAATGAATAATCGATGTCAAAAGCTTAAGCAAATCTTTGTAGCTTGTACCAATGAAAAATAAGATCAAGTTAGCATAATTTTTAACAATCTTGATTTATCTTGAGGATTAGATAGAGATGCAGATTCATTGTCGAAATGTTCACGCACTCATCTCTAAGAATAAACAGACAAGAATATCAGAAACGTGTCAAATGAAACACTTACCTTTTGGACAACATGATTGCACTCTCCATAATTTCAATATGCATGCAGCTTTTCTAAGGTTATAAAAGGACCCGACATGTTTGTTGCAATTCACCCTTAGCATTCTTATTTTTCTTTTGAAAATGGGCACCATGGAGATGGTAATGGGTTCATCAATGGAAAATATGGAACCCAAGAGGGCTTATGTTACCTTCTTGGCAGGAGATGGAGATTATGTGAAAGGGGTTGTTGGATTAGCTAAGGGTTTAAGGAAGACGAAATCTGTGTATCCACTTGTGGTAGCTGTCTTGCCGGATGTACCAGAAGATCATCTGAAGATCCTCGAGTCCCAAGGATGTATTATTCGTGAAATTGAGCCCATACATCCACCGGAAAATCAAAATATTCAGTTTGCCATGGCATATTATGTCATCAACTACTCAAAACTTCGCATTTGGGAGGTAATTTGTTTGCATGTTAATGTATTAATGGGTCTGCTCGTCTAACTGAGTTTAAGCTTTTAGATGGGGTGCTTTACGAGTTTCACTTTTACCTTTACCATGCACAATATATATAATTGAATTCCTTTATTCTTACTATTTATTGATTGATAATAAGACATATTACTGTGGCTGCAGTTTGTGGAGTATAGCAAGATGATTTACTTGGATGGAGATATTCAAGTTTTCGATAACATTGATCACCTCTTTGACTCTACCAATGGTTATTTCTACGCCGTTATGGATTGTTTTTGCGAGAAAACATGGAGTAGTACGCCTCAGTACCAAATCGGCTACTGTCAACAGTGCCCGGAAAAGGTACAATGGCCGACTGAAATGGGACCTCCACCACCATTGTACTTTAATGCTGGGATGTTCATTTTCGAGCCAAAACTTTCAACTTATTCTGATCTCTTGGAAACTCTCAAAATCACCCCTTCTACTTCATTTGCAGAGCAGGTAAAATTCTTCTCTTGAATTAATATCAAGTTATTAGTCTTTTGAAAATTATCAGAAAGGCCTTAATATTGTCTTTTGAATCGATTTATGCGTGCAGGACTTTTTGAACATGTTTTTTAGGGACATATACCGTCCTATCCCTCCAATTTACAACCTCGTTTTAGCCTTGCTTTGGCGACATCCTGAAAATATAGAACTCGAACAAGTTAAGGTTGTTCACTATTGTGCTGCGGTAAGTATTCGTCCTTGAGCAAGATATAGTACGTACAAAAAAGGATAAGAAATGGATTAATAACAGTCTTGCATGGCTTTCGATTTAAACTTACAGGGAGCAAAACCATGGAGATACACGGGTAAAGAAGAGAACATGCAGAGAGACGACATCAAGATGCTGGTCAAGAAATGGTGGGATATATACGTAGACGAGTCATTGGATTATGCAAACGACTCAAAGGAAGAGAAATCAGTTCCAGTGCTATCAGAGGCTGGTGTTATTTACCGTGTTACTGCTCCATCAGCAGCATAACTTGGGCATTTCATTTCATAAAGAAAACTAACGGGTTTTCGCAACTGGACTCCGAGCCCTCGAGGTTTAATAGTTATGGCCAAAGGGTTGTTAGCACTAGTGTCTTTACATAGTAGTTCACTGGTTCGGTCCAGCTTTAATAACAATGGTTATAAATAATGTTTCAGTGTTTTGACGTGTAGTTTACCATAAATTTCTATACCTATCATGTATTGTGAACCTTTTTTTTTTTTTTTTTTTTTTTTTTTTTTTTCACTATCTAAATAATTATCTGAGAATGAATTGGAAATGATCGTTTATGAAAAGGTGGTTATGTAATTTCCCTAATTGGTGATCTCTTGTTATGGTTTTTCACTTGAGCAATGATTTACCCTTAATTCATTTATTCCAATTAAAGTAACAACTGTTTTCAGTTACGAAGAAAAGTAACATACAAAAACCAACAAAAGTATAAGAACAGAATTATGTGGATTGATGTGAGAAACATTGTACTTCCCACAAAATAAATTAATCCAAAACCCTTGCCAAAAGCACACGATTTCAGATGCATATTATTGTAGTGTACACCTCATGAGTTATTAGCAACATGGACAGATGCGTTCAAGTATAAGACAGTGATTCAAAAGAAAGGAGAGCAGGAACAGGTGAAACTGTGCTGGTTTCAGTGTAATCCTTGAAAACTGAACTCAACAAAAATATACCATGCCTTCTAAATGTGAATGGGCTTGTCATAAGTGGCCATGGCGGCTTCCTTCAAGGCCTCACTCATTGTAGGATGTGCGTGGCATGTGCGTGCAATGTCCTCACTCGATGCTCCATAATGCAAAGCCAGAACAGCCTCGTGAATGAGCTCTCCTGCATTAGGTGACATGATGTGAACACCCAATATCTTGTCGGTCTCCTTCTCGGCAATTATCTTAACCACTCCTTCAGCATCGTCAATTGCCTTTGCCCTGCTGTTTGCCAAGAAAGGGAACTTCCCAACACGGTAATCAACTCCGAGTGCTTTTACCTGCTCCTCAGTTTTCCCTACAGATGCCACCTCAGGGTGTGTGTAAACGACACCAGGAACCATATCATAGTCCACGTGGCCTTCTTTTCCAGCAATATATTCCACGCATGCAACACCATCCTCTTCAGCCTTGTGAGCCAACATGGGCCCAGGAATAACATCACCAATAGCATATACACCCGGTACATTGGTGCCAAACCGATGATTCACCAAGATACGACCAGCTTTGTCAGTTTCAACTCCTATCTTGTCCAATCCAAGTCCAGCTGTAAATGGAACTCTACCAGCAGAAACAAGAACTGCGTCAGCTTCAAGAGTGGTCTGATCACCACCAGCTGCTGGTTCAAGTGTCAACTTCACACCATTCCCTGCTGTATCTACAGAAACCACCTTAGTTTTGAGCATAAATTTCATCTTCTGCTTCTCAAGGGAACGTTGAAATTGCTTTCGGACTTCTCCATCCATGGTTGGAACAATGTCTGCTGCAAATTCAACAACAGTGACCTCTGACCCTAGACGTCCCCATACGGAGCCCATTTCAAGACCAATATAGCCAGCACCAATAACAACAAGTTTCTTAGGAACTTCTGATAGGGCTAAAGCCCCAGTAGATGATACAATTCTCTTTTCATCAATGGTTATCCCTGGTAGACCTTTGACATCTGAACCAGTGGCAATTATGATATTCTTGCCTTTCACAACAGTGTTACCACCTTCCGGAGTATCAACGGAAACTTCAGATGGGGAAAGGAACTTCCCATACCCTTTAACATATGTTACTTTATTCTTCTTGAATAAACCTTCAATGCCTTTCGTTAAGTTACCCACAGCTTTATCTTTTTGGGCCATCATAGCAGGTAGATCAACCTCAACAGAAGATAATTTCACCCCATGACTAGCAAATGAATGCTTGGCTTCATGATACATATGGGAGGAATGAAGAAGGGCCTGCACACATTAAATACCAAATGAAGACAATGGATATAAAATTTATACTGTGAAAACCAATTCACAGTAATTCAAAACAAACATTGAAACCAGATACACCTACGTAGATATCTGTTTTTTTTTTTGCTGACGAAAATGGGGCTATAAACTAGCGTTTTCCAATAGAATTTTGCCATAAGACAAGTCCAAAAACCAATTGACAATTCAACAATCGGAAACCATTATTCTTCAGTAGTTCACAGAAACCAAATTTCAGTCCATTTATCTAATAATTTGCACTAAAAAAAGATGATCTAAATAACCGTATATACTATAGAAATATAACAAATTCAGCATTACTCAAAACATTGACTTGACACAGTTCAGCATTGAAAATAAGTTAAAATAGGAGTTCAAACAAGTGTTTAAAAATTGAACGATTTACACTGCATAGAGAAAGACCTTATCTAAAAATTGACACGTCCATATGCACCACTCGCCATTTCACAACAAAATAAGCTACACCAGCCACCAAATACCATAAAACTTATGATATCCGGTTGGACAGCAGATATACTTAGTTCATTAATTTTGTGGAGTCACCATGGTAATTTGTTGTGAAATGGATTTAAGCACTATTGAATTACTATAACCTTTTTTATTTTTATAATTGAATTACTATTACTTTTTCAAGCATGATATCAATATTTTGGCATCCATTGAAAGTGTGCTGCATCAAATATTGAAACCATGTTGAGATGATGGGCCCAGCAAAACTTTTCTTTTAGTTCCATTTAATCTTACTCACCCATCACTCATCAGAAAGGGGAGAAGAAAAGATATCCTTCACAAACATCAAAAACTACAATGGCACAAGCATTCTTATCTTTTATACTCTCCACCCAACTAGTTAAGTGTAAATTCGTCTAGGGATCCCCAACCTTTCTGTTTGGGCCACCTAATCTTCTGTTTGGGCTACTCCAAGTCTCCAAACTTTTAAAATTGTGCATGCAGTATCCTGATGGAAAATGTCTTTTTAGACGGGAAAAGGACACGCAATAAACATGTGTTAAATGACTGGTGGGTATAATTTTCCTCCACTTCGAAAACTTCTAAGTGGGTATTTTGTCTTCTACTGTGTAGAAATACAGAATCTTCTTCCTGGGTTTATATCCGTCTAGGAAGTCTTCAAAGTGGAGGAAAATCATTTTTGAACAATTATACCCATTAGTCAATTATCATGTGCCTAACATTTGTCCTATTACTGTCTAAATAGAAAGTTTCCATTGAGTTAGGATACCACGAGCACAATTTTAAATGGTTGGGGACATGGGTGACCCAAACAAAAGGTTGGGGAATGACCAACAATACTCATCCAATGTAATTGAACCAACTCAGGAAAATAATTTTTCAATAAGAAATATGAGCCAAAAGGAAACTATCTCACTTCTTTCACTCCCTCACTAACTAGGTAAGATGTAAGGCTGAAAAAAGATAATCAATTAAAACAAAAATAAGCAGCTTTCCACCACAAGAAACCCAGGTTCTCGTTCTTTCATTTAATGCCAGATGAAAATGTCACAAACTTAGAATTAAGTTCATTACTCAGTCCAGTGCCTAAGGTAAAAGTCCAAATCTTTCATAATTCTCAAAATTATGATTTTTAATCATCAATTCAACCGAGTGAAACATTAACAGCACACAATTTCAAATTACAATTACAAATAAAAGCACAAAAATTGTACATATAAAAGGGTACCAGAATTCATCAAATGAATATAGTAAAACACAGACAAACACGAACATGCTCAATCTTCAATCATATACATATCGAACAAGCATAATTTTTACAATCCAAATAAAACAGAACAAACACACAACAACCGAAATCCAATTCAGTAGATCTATAACAAAACCGGAACAATACCTTTGAGGGTATACATCCGACGTTGAGGCAAGTTCCACCGAGGGCACCACGCTTCTCAATACAGGTAGTCTTGAGCCCAAGCTGGGCGGCCTTGATGGCAGCCACGTAACCTCCTGGTCCACCGCCTATCACAATGACATCGTTTTCATCAGATCCCGACGACACAGAGTAGCCCCTGCTAACAATCGACGAGTACTTTGACGAATTGCTGTACAAATGCCTCCATGATGAAAACACTGTTGTGGCTTTTCGCCTGGAAATACTAGCCATCGCCATTGAATATAAAATTGAAATATCTTTTCTTTTTGATTGTTTAGGTTTAGAGTCTGCTATATACAATGGCGGATGGAGGAGGAGAATATAGAAGTACATACTTTAATTAGAAGCGAAAATTACACATTGAGTCTCCAATCTTTTTTTCTTCTTACTATACATCCCCCACTTTCAAATTCGAATTTTATGTGCTCCTATGTTTGGAGTCCTTAACAGAAGAATGATCTCCAGCCGATAATTGACATGCACCCCCACTTTCAAGTCCATCACAAAGAAAATGAAAATGAAAATCTACTTTATCTGATATCAAATGAGAGCTACGAGCAAATAGAACATCTTTCATGAGTATAATATAATTATAAGAATCGTAAAGACACGAGTGTGATGTACCAAAAAATCATGATTTCTTTGATTTGATGTGAAAATGTTCGTACATGCCACAAGTCACCAATTGTAAATTATTTACCTTGGAGAGAGAAAAAAAAAGTTCTATTTAAGAGTGTGTTTGAGAGGGATTTTAATCAAAATTATAGCCGTTATAGTCCATCTGTGGACCCCACTTGTGAGAGAAAAAGTCAAAAATTTTGGTTGATATGTAGAGTTTTGATTCTTATTATAGAGTGTGTTTGGGAGGGATTTTAATCAAAATTATAGCCGTTATAGTCAACTGGTGGATCCCACATGTGAGAGGGAAAGTCAAAAATATTGGTTGATTTGATGGTTAACGGCTAGAATTTTGATTAAAATCTTGATTAAAATCCCTCCCAAACACACTCTAAGTCTAAATGTGTGAAAGAGAGGATTTGAACCCCGACATTGTGGTTTTTGGCAACATGCTCTGTTGTTCATTGTTAACGAAATAACAAATAGAAAAGAAGAAAAAATCAATTATTAATGTGTAACTATTATCATGATTTCTGAACTAATAGGGTCACAAGAGAATGATGGAATGATGGTGAATTCTTCAATTCTTGGAGTGGTACACGTTGAGGCTAAGTTTAGTATAAAACTCTAGCTTGGAATTATCAATGCGCAATCGAATTTTTCTTCTTAATAAAGGGAACATCGATGGATTGTGTTAAAAACGATTCATTCAGTCAACAAAGCTAAAGGGTGAGATGTGAAAGTCCAAATTTGGAGGTTGGGACGAATTAGTAAAGATGTACTAAATTTTGGGGACTAAATGAAAAAAAAAAGCCTTTAAAATTTAAACTATTTTGCTTATTGATCGAGTGGGCCATGCAGGATCACAACCGTTGGATCATGAGATTAGCGGTGAGCGATTAATTTGACTTTTAGCATAATCGTGGAAGCTATTTGTAGCAGACAATCAGGATCTTAAATTAAAAAGGTGCACAATTTATATTTTGCACACTGCATATAATTCAAAATTTAACACCCGCTTTGTTAATGATATATTCTTCTTGACATGGTTATTGACCAAAATATAAAGTAATGAGAAAAAAATAAAATAAAAAATCAAATGAGACAAGATTATCTGTGCTAGAAACTAATTATCAAATGGTTATTGACCAAAATATAAAGTGATGACAATTATGCAACTGTAATGAAAGATCGAGGACCAACTTTGTTGCCTCCTTGAAGTTTGAGATGAACTTCCTGCTCGAGAAATAGATTGAGCACCAATCAGCAATTTTCCCATATTTACACACAAAAACAAGCAATTCCAGAATTTGGATATCATTATCTTCTTCTCATGTCTACACCAGAAAATTATAGCCTCACAGTGTGTGTTGGTGTAACTGTACCTAAATGAGATAGATGGCCAAACCTCCATCAATGAAGAGTTATCAAGAAGCTACACCATGCCAAAATAGCAAAATCTATAACAAATATAAATACATACATAATACACAAACCATGAACAATTACAAGATATTTAGAGGAACAAAGTAACTAGTACTGATACATTGAAGAACTTGACTCGACAAAAATTTAATCAGATTCAACAATCAATAAAGTATTACACAACACTGCATATCCTCGTCTCTAATCCTACAAAACTGCTGGCTGCTACCTTAAAACAAATGGGAAAATTATTCAAAATAATAATACACTCTGCTTAAAAAAAATTAATCTTGAATTTGTGCAATTTAATTGCCACATAATAGGCTCTGCACCTTCTTTCTTGCCTCCTCAGACATGCAGAATCTCAATCTTGGCCTTCGAGAAACAATTTGTGGCTCTAGCGAAGAGAAGCAAACAACAATGGCTGTGAGGTTGTCACTTGTATCTAGCCTTAATGCTTGATTTACGAGTTCTTGTGCACACTGCTGGGGGTTACGAGTATGCCTAAGCTCACGGCGAACTAGGCTAACTGCTTCCTGGTTTGACATCACATCCCAGATACCATCACAACCGATTATCAAGAACTCATCATCCTCGGTCAACAAAGTCTGTTGAACATCTGGCTCAGCAGTTAGAGGAGACGGTGAGCCTAATGGGAGTTTCATGTACCAGTCTCCAAGGGCTCGAGTAACAGCAAGTTCACCATTTAGGAACCCATCCTCAATGGTACCACCTAAATTCTCAATCCTTTCCTGTTCCAGCAGACACGAGGTATTGTGATCATGAGATAACTGAACTGCAACTCCTTTTCTACAAAGAACAGCACGGCAGTCACCAACATTTGCGATAAGTAAATGCCTTCCAAGAACAAGAGCCGTAAGTGCTGTTGTTCCACAATATGAATCAACACTGCTTTGTTCATCAGCCAAGGCAAGGTCAATCGATGAAAAGGCTTCGCGATGAGCTCTCTCCAAATCTTGAAAGAATTCTTCGTCATCATCAGAAGTTTGAGGCAAATTGGCATCCTCAAAAAAGAATTTCATGGCATTATTCTTTACATAAGCTGCTGCATCTGAGCCTCCATGGCCATCAAAAACAGCATAGAAGGAACTTGGTTGAGACCACCTGTAGAGAGAGCCTAAATGCACAGATAAGTCGTCTATACGAATGTGTTCATCCTCATTGGAACCGCGGGGTCCAATATCCGAGTGACTGCCAGAAGAAATGCTTGGAACAAAACTGCTACTGGGAGTCTCAAAAACAGTTGTACTTTGGGTACTTGTTGAGCAGCTATGAGCCTGGCGATAACGTAATACATCTTTTTTAGCATATATCCAATGATAAACTACACTACAACAGAAATAAACATAAAACCAGAAAGAGTCTTATACTTGAATAGAACCTCGAAAATCAATGGCACTGGAGTATTTTGGATTGTGGAGAATATTCATTTATTTGTTCAAAAACAAAGAAAAAATTCTTCCAGAAACTAGAAAATCTCAAGTCCTTGCTGCTTTAGCTTTTAGATCCAGCAATTATTAGATTACTATCAGACCGTCACACAGCAAACTAAGTATCTTCCTATAACATATCTTAAGTTAAATGTTACTCTTTATGAACCCAATAAGTTTATTCAGAAACCAATTAAAGAACATATCAACAAATCTTTCCCAAAGAAATTTTTAGCCAAATCAAGTTCCACCAAAAAATACAACTTTCAAACACTAATTTGGCAATCGAAACACCCTTCAAGTAGCAATATAACACACAAAAACATGCACAGAGTATCGAAAAAGTAAAGAAAATAAAAATTGATACGATTAACAAGAACGAGAGTCTTTACTAACCAAAATAACAAGAAACCCTAATGTCTTCAACAAATACAAAATCAGTCATCTGGGTTTAAAAAAGAATTGCAAACCCACGTTACAAACATTTAATTCAATTACCAGTAGTACTAACAACGATCACGAACCAAGATTAAAAAAAAACGAAAAATCGTAAATGCATATACCGATTCAGAACGACAGATTTCGATTGAAATCTCCGCATCAGAGGCGCAAAAGATCTGAGATGTAGGCGACGTAGAAGTAATATCAGTAGGAGAAATCGCCACCACCGCCGCCGATGAGACGTCGAAGAATTCGGTTTCGATTTTTGTGGGCATTTTGGCGCTAAAGTACTGAACCGAAACGCTTTGCGAGCACAAAATCTCTGTTTCTGCCACCATATTTGATGAAAATAGCAAAAATCGCAGGAAAATAGCTTCTTTCGATTGTTTTAAGAGATTGATTTGTAGGAAATCTTGAAGCGGAATTGGGTAAACGTGAAGAAGAAGGGAAAATTAGCTTTTTATTCTAGAGAGGGTTAGGTTTCCTAATTTAATAAAATAATCCGTGTGAAAATCACGCGGCGTGGACGAATGGAAGTTACAGTAGGTCGGTGGGACTTGGGAGGGAGTTCTAAGTAATTAGCAAAATAAAAATAAAAATACTTAAAAATTGAGTTTATTTATTTTGCCTACATCCTCATTTTTTCAACCACACATTTTCCTATTATTTGATCACCATAATTTTTAAAATACATTTTTCTTCCTTCTTTTCAACTACACATTTTTCAATAAAGTAATATTACACTCAAATTCAAAACATTTCATCATTTTTTAACGACACATTCTCTATCAATTTATCATTTTAAAATGCATTCTCAAAAGAAAATGGAACTCAAACAAATAATTTTGAATGGAAATCGAGATTTTTTTCCTTACTTTTTACTACACATTCTCCAACAAAACGCTATTCTAAAATACATTTTGACAAAAAAAAAAAATTGAGGTTCAAGCAACTATGTAAATTAAAAATAAAAATAAAAGTACATAAAAATTGAATTTTTTATTTTTATTTTTATTCAAATTTTAATTAGATAAGTTTTTTATTAGGATTTGAACAATATTGAAGAGTAAAATTTGTAAAATGAAACTTCTAGTGATATAGTTCAAACAAGCAATTTTATCACTTTAAATCTCAAATTAATATCTTCGTGCTAAAATTAAATTCTTGAATCACTTAAATAAAAGACGAAAAAAATTAAGTTAAATCATTTATGACAACTCCACCATTTACTTATAAGCATGAAAAATCAACATATGTATCTCTATTTAAATTTTTTTTAAGGTTAACACACTAAACTACAATTCTACTCTTGAGCCTTTCGTGATCGAAACCAACAATTTTTTTTTTTTTTTATATAATTATTATCGTAATTCATCGAGGCTTCGATCAAAATTAGTTACCTACGCCAACTTATTATTACCTTTGTGAGAAATAAAATTTAGTGGAATTGTTGGAAGATTATTCAGCCCATTAAGCTATAAATTTTTTCTTTACTCATTTTACTTATTTTACTAGGGACTTTAGTGCATAAAGATCTAGAAGGTAACGCAATCACATCTTACAATGGGCGTCATGTGCGTTTGTGGCCATTGGAATTGGGCCACAAGCTTTAAAGTTTTGGTCACTAAAAAAAGTAAGGTACATTTTTTTAATCACAAGTCATAATCTCAATTTAATTGATTATATTTGATAATTAAGCAAATATCCAATCAAAGCAACCAATACTCATCACATACGCATTCACAATAAATAAACAGATAAATTCATTAGACATTAATTAAATATATAAATAAATGCCCACAATCATCTCAAAAATCGCCAATTTTTTTTTTAATCAAACATTCAAATTCCTTTACTATGTGCTTACTCAGGGGCGGACCCACGAAGGGCTCAGCGGGGACGGCCGCCCCCACTAAAAAAATTGAATGCAACTAGAATTTGGTAAAACTTATGTTTTGTATGTAATCTTTTTTTCTTTAATCTTGTTAAATCTTGTTAAATATTCTTCAATCTCATAGAGTTGGATGGTTAAATTTCATTCCAACTTGAATATAGCTTGCCAGAAGGGCTTGGAGATGATTTGATAATTAAAGTCCAGNGTTAAATCTTGTTAAATATTCTTCAATCTCATAGAATTTGATGGTTAAATTTCATTCCAACTTAAAAACAGTTTGCCAGAAGGGTTTGGAGATGATTTGACAATTGAAGTCCAGGATTTGAAAGAAAAGAATTTTGGCCACGGAGTAGTTCAGGTGGCTAATATTGTTGAAGAATTGGTATGTTATATGCAAGTCTCATTTTGACTACATGTAATTGCAAAAACTGTTACATGGTCAGAGTGAATATATTTGTGGGTTTGATGCAGGGTAAGAGACTTCGTTCATGGCCTATATAGCATGAACTAGTTGAAAAAATGCAACTAAATTTAAACTATTCAACAACTCCAAAAAATAAAATTTCAAGGGCGCTGCCCCCGAACCCCCGTAGCCCTCCACCCCTTCAACTTTGAATCCCTTTACTTCGACGGGTTGGCTCTGCCCTAATCTCGCCCCCACTCAACAATTATCCTGGGTCCGCCCCTGTGCTTAGAAATTAAAATATATACACACAGATAGATGTAATGTACATCTTTCTTTCCTATGAAAATGTCTTTAGGCGAGCCGTAACATATCCATGTACTTCTGCTACTCTCGAAAAGTATAATGTGACGAGACATTATGCTGGACTAAATTATAAGAAAAAAACAGCATTTGAGCCTTCCCGATAACTAACAAGAAAAATAGCTCAATGATGTTTGACCATAAATGTTGTTTTTAAGGAACATATTTTTGTTAGGTTGT
The DNA here is from genome assembly GCA_903798355.1 of Fraxinus baroniana. Lineage (NCBI taxonomy): Eukaryota > Viridiplantae > Streptophyta > Magnoliopsida > Lamiales > Oleaceae > Fraxinus > Fraxinus baroniana. The sequence continues at coordinate 10,728 of CAIGRO010283736.1, read as the reverse complement.
GTGGAATTTGAAAATTTTACGGAGTTATATTCAAGGATTAACAATTTACCTGAGACAGTTCAATGTTCATTGCTCCCAAAAGTTGAATTTAGAGATACTGATGCTGGCATCTGTTGAGGAGACAAGGCACCAACTCCTTTTGGAATTACTGCAATGGCCGGAGAATAGGGTTTTTCACTTCTCTTTTCAGCAAATCCTGGTATATCAACAGAGTAAAGTAAAAAACAATTACAGCAAAATTACTGACTATTCTTCATTAATCCTTTCAGAAACTCAATTATCTGGTGAAACTAATCCTTGCTTTAATTTAGGCTTGATAAGTATGATAGTCAAGCCCCTGTTTGAACCCCATTTTGGTTAAAAAAAAATGTATTTTGGAATAATGATTTTTTTGAGAATCTGTGGCCAAAAAGAAGGAAAAGTTTTCAATTTACGTGTAAAATTATTTTACAAGAGAATGAGTTGTTGAAAATGTGTTTTGAGAAATGGGGGCCATACATGGGAAAAAAAATGCCAGAAAGTGAATCTGGGAGTTCGACACTAAACCTTTGTTCGTGTTGATCCATAAGTAGATCTTGCTTGCTCAATTGAAGAAAAAACCTCAAATGCTTGATTGGACTCACGGTTACACTTGATAATTTGAACTTGATCCTTCACATCTGATCTACTTTGTAAATTTAGAATAACCCATGAAGGTGGGGAATTTGGATGATCTTTCTTTCCGGGAGTCACTTCCATAGTCACCACGTCATCCCACATTGCATCCCACAGCACTGAACAAGGGTCTCTAGCCGGGTTGAACTTCTTCTGGGCCATAATGAAATGTTTGCTGGAATCAACATAAAAGAACCATTAGCGTGGATACCAGAAGACCATAGTCCGAATAATGTGTACATCTGATACACAGGACTGGACAGTAGTAAATAAGAAGTAAAATCTGGTTCATAGTACTATATAGGCTCATTCAGCAATGCTCGGCGAGCATACTATAAGATTGTTAAATTATTATCCATAAGAACTGATCCATTGGACCAGTGTTGTCCACCAGTTGAAATACTAACTTGAAATAACAGAACCCTCCAATGAGTAACCACAATTATTCTTCCTTTAGGAAGAGCACAATGGCCTTCGTAAGCGTCTGTTAGTGCAAACTTCCCACGTACTTTAAACAGGTCAACCTGACCGAAAAATGATCCAGATTCTGCTAACTGCAGTATTGCCTTCATTGCAGAAAAGATGAAGATATTGAGATTTAGTCAAATCTTAATGAGCAAAATTAGGTCCTGGATAAATTAAAGCTATACACAAGTACAAATTAAAAGAAAATAAAAATGCGATGCAAGGAAATTCTATGTGGCTGAAATATTGTTTTAAGAACAATTGTTATGATCCTACCACGGAAAGGAAGGCTTTCTACATTTCCCATCCCTTTACATGTACTTTATTTTGAAATATTTTTCTTAAAGCCTTTACGACGAATACAGCCTTGTCATTCAATACTAAAGAAGTTTATGATTATGAAAATGCAGAATTGTGCGCAATTTTGTGATATTTTCTCACAATAAACTATGAGAAGTGAACATTTGTACCTCCAGAATATATTTCTAGGTATACCGTGCATGAAATACAATGAAGCAACAGTTGGTCTACGTGCCCAAGTCAAATAGGGTATTGGTTTTTCTCGGGATTAAAAAAAATAGAAAATCTGCAAATAGAAAATCATTTTGATACTGAAATAACTGCTACTGGCACCCTTGATAATGGAATAAATTTTATATATTCAAGTGGTAGAATTTACTTCTGAATTACAGGTACAGGTGTCCTTTGAACAAGTGTGAGGAGGTATGTACTGTTGATATGTAATGCATACAAAAAATAAAAAATAAAAAAATACGCGTTTATAATGCCAAGCCTTCCAGTGTTAAAATCATCAGTACCTAACTTCAAAATTTAGGATGATTCTGTGCTATAAAACAGCAAAGTAGCTACATACTACATACCTATCCTCGTGCTTTGTACTCATCATAAGGACAAAGTAAATTATCCCCACTAATAACTCTAGGCAGCCTCCTGCGAAGGAGTTGATCTTCTGAAGCAATAGGAGATGCTATCTTCATTCTCACAGCATTTGCACCTTCTGTGAATTTTGACAAGAGATCCAAAACCCCATTTACAGGTTGGGCAGCCACACCTATCAACCCTTTCCCAACACCCTGAACAAAACCTTCAACACCTGATGCTATTGCACTGTCAAGAGGCTTTGTTAAAATGCCAGTAACTCCTCGAAATAGGCCTTTAGAAAGTGCACCACCTCCATCTCATCAAAGTCCTCCACGCCTTTGTTCTCCTGAATGAAGGAGAACATAAAGTGGAAATATTTTACGCATCATGTAATAATAACAGGGTACATGTAAACGAATATAATTTTATGCTATGTATTACAAAGGAAAAGGTGATACCCAAGAGAACTGCAAAATTGTGTGGTCAATAGACATATGAACATCCAATGCAAACAGATAGCTCAAGGGACACTAGTATCAAACAAAATGTTACCGTCAATAATGGAACGGTAAAACCTTTTCTATGTCAAAGAAACTAGAAAAGGTTGGATAGAAAAAGCAAAAACTACCAGCCGTCAGTACAAGTTGATACACAAGTGAAGCGCAACGTTGACTAAGCACGCACTAAGGCACAAGTAACTTATTTTGCATTTCTGCAAGTTCCATAGTACTGTCAACTTAAAACACATGTTTCTCCGGGGGATTAGAGTATTTTATTCTAAATATACATGCTTTAATTCAATCAGCCAGTCAGCAAAAGCTTGTCAACATAGATCATGATTAAGCCATCAGGATAACAACCAATTGAGTTAGCAATGCGAAAGCTACTTTTTAAAATGGAGAAAAGTCTAACCTGTCTTTGGTGACTTTGTATGAATTTCTTATCCATTGATAAGGCAGCTACACCTTTGCTCATATGACCAAGTGCAGTACTTGCATTGCCTAGTATATCAACACCTGAAAGCAGTTGCAGCGGCTGGCTGATGAGATCTTTCTTAATGTTTGAGATAGCATTACCAACTAGAACACTATTCTTCATTGATATGTTCTCCTGAAATCTCTGATTTATCCGGACCTGATAAAATAAATAAAAAAAAATGTTACCGATTTACCATTCACAGCCCATTAGCAGAAATAACTAACAAGATAAAAGCATAAAATTGATTTTGTCCGACAGACCATCACCAAGTTTTATATTACTCAAAATTTAGCTTGCAAATAGTGCAGCAGATCCACTGCAGTTGAGATGATTCATTCACAAGCACAAAATAGTGAAGCTATGACTTGCACCATCTCACAAAGGGGCAAAAAAAAAAAAAAAANCCATTTGGCAGATTTTTCATGGTGACAAATATCATATTATCACTAATAAAAATGAAGCAATAAATTCACCAAATTTAAGAAAATATTCAAAATTACCATGATTACTATTACTTGAAAACCAAAAACAAGGGGGAAAAAAAAAAAAAAAAAAAAAGGAGCTATGACTTGCACCACCTCACAAAAAGGAAAAAAAGATGAGAAAAAATATTGTACAACATTAATGAGAAGAAAACCACCAAGATACCCAGCCAAACATATAAGCAGTGAGTTCGATGAAGAATTATACATTTTATGTTATAATCTACATATTTTAGATTTTTAAGATGGTGATTTCAAGTGAAGTCCTAAAATGATTGGCCTTCATTTGTTTATTCCGGGCCTTTGGTTTCTGCTGAGCCAATAATTTTTAGCTCAAATCATTCCAGAGAGAGCCATTGTAACAAACTACACTAAGAAAAAGACAAGCAAGAGCCCATGCTTACCGGCATATTTTCAGTGTTCCCAAGAGCAGTCATATTTTTAGTGTTCCCAAGAGCAGTCATTAAGCTTGCCAAAAACCCAAGTACACCGACTGGTCATTGACTAGGGAACGTAGCTATTGTAACTTTGAACTGAACTTCTGAGATGTTAAGGACACTGCCAATCCAGAGAACTAGTAAAAACCTGATTTCACTCGAGCAATTGCAGAAACAGATGGGTAAAAAGATCATGAAACATTTAAGCCTCAGTGCTCCTAATTTGAATGATGGGATCAACTGAAACAGAAGTGGTTTCAGTTTCAAACATTCTTGCAATATTGGCCTGCTGGATCAGCCCATGAAGACACCAAATAATGGGCTCATGGATGTCAATCAAAAAGGCAGTATTTTAAGGTCCCTGCCAAGAAATTGTTTGAGTATTTCTTAGCACTAGAAAAGAAGAAATTTTGAACTTAAACTTCATATACTCACTTGCAAACCTATATATGGATATATACATAAATCTAATGATCCATTTGATTGTCGTGCCATGGGAAATTTCAAGATATAATCTGTCTCCCCTCCCACTTAAGAGTTAATATATACTGGGAATACTGGTCAATTGGTCAAGCCTTGGGTTTGCTCCACAATGGTTACCAGTTCGAGTCCCCTCAGGCCACTGAGGTGAGTACCCGGCTTTTCAAGGCCCCGTGGAATTAGTCGAAGTGCGCGCAAGCTGGCCCGGACATCCACGGTTATCAAAAAAAAAAATATATATATATATACACTGGGAATACTGTTGATGACTTGTATCTTATAAATTATAAAACACCGGTTCATAACAAAAATATATGCTGGGAATACTGTACCACTCAAATGACAAGCTCTGCTCTTTAATAACCCAGGATCAAAAAAATTCAAACATTCAACTTCTCCACAAAAGAAAAAGTGTCTTGTTGCTCATAAAAACAGACACCTTGTATGTCCTATCTTTCAAAATGTAGATTTTCCAGAAGAAAAAAACTCTCTAAATTAAATTTTTCAACTTTGAAGAATGGCGTTGAACAAATAAGGGGTAGAAGCTAGAGAGAACTCATAGGTGTAGATATGAAAAGACAAGAACAACAGTGGGATTGATGTATGGGATGAAATTAACAGATCATAGGATTTAAAAATAAATGAAAAGGCCAACACAAACCTTTCTAAACGCTAATTGTCAAGGCCTCGGCAGACAGTCCATGGACATACTCGCCCAAATATCTTCGAAGCAAATTCATAACCTACGAGAAGATTTGTCAAAACCAGCTTACTTCACATACTTTAAAGATGACCAATTTACAAAAACTTATTTCACGACAACAACTAGTCAACAGATGGAAACGGTGTGCAAGCTTTCTTCGGAAGTGTTAAATGATGGTATATCCTGAAATTAAGATATAACTAATATCAAGAGTGCTTCCATTATAATTCAAGTCAATAAAATTCTTCTATGTCCACATGTTTAGAACTGGTCACAAATTCTCAACAAAATGTTAATACAATATGCATCTTACTCTTCCTAATAAATTGCTAGAAATCACCCAAATCCAACGGATATGCATAACACAATAATAATTTGACAATTCCACGATCAAATTCAAAACACAATCTCCATCTTTAAAGATAAGCAATTTGACCAATTATCGTCTTTCATCTTAACTTTCAAAATCGTCCTACTGACCAAATTATATAGAAAGTTGCCATTGTCATCATCTAGCTTCTTTTATTTTTCCATTAATATATCATAATTCAGTATATTACACTGAAACAGTTACTGACAGATAATCGCACCGCAACTCCATACACAATAATAATTTTAACAATTCATAATCAAGCAAAAATAAATAAATTTTCACGTACTCAGAGCGAGTAATTCGAAACTCTTCACTTGAATCTGAGCGTAAATAAACTAAAAAAAAAAAAAACAAATATAAATAAAAAATGCTTACGTGTGCTTCGAACGTGAAAGATTAAACGCCTATCGTTACCAGCGACAGATTTTAATGGAAATAAATAATCGCCATCTAAAAACGGCCATTAAAAAGTGAAACTTGACAAAGACAATTGAGTGGAAATATTGGAGTATCATTATATGAGAGGAATTTCTTCGGTATTGATTGAGGTTTTTAGTGTGTGTACAGTGTGTGTGAACTGAAGTGTCAACTGGAAGAGATGACCAGTGTTAATAGAGCCGGTCCTTTCGGAAATATCATTTGGCAAAAGCAGGTCGGGTTGGGTAGGGTCCAAATCTCTTACGGTAAGTTAAGTAGTTCATGCCAGGTAATAATTAAAATTGAAAATATGGTATTTTTTGGATCTCATTCGTCTAGTAAAAGTCAACAATAACGATTAATTTTTCAATTTTAATCTCTACCAAACAGGCTCTAGAGAATGTCAGGTAATACTCTACTATTTAATTTAAAATACGATCAATTTTTCATCCCATCTTTTCCTGCACTCTATTTTTGGTCACTTTTCTGACTATTTTTTATGAATAATTCTAATTGTACAACAAAAATTGTACATAAGAGTGTACACCCTCTCCCGTAGGGGTGGGACTCACTTGTATAAAATATTTTTTTTATTCAAGTGGGTCCCACCTCCATGTGAGAGGGGTGTACACTCCTATGCACATGGTGATGTACCACTAGCAAAACCGATTTTTTATTGTACAAACAGCAAAATCTATTGAGAAATGACTCACAAAATCCGTACAGGCGTTGCCTGTATGGCTGCCTTTTTATTTATGCCATCTCTCAGTGGTAATTTACCTAGTTCCGCCGCATGGATTATGTGAAATTTTTCCTGGCAGTGTATGAATTTGTACTGAGTTATTCATGTTTTTCTTTGTAGGATGGATCGAGGACACGTTTTGGAGGAAAAATGAAAAGAAGACATTTGGAACAACTGTCTGAACTTGACAAGAATGGAGCCGAAAGTGAACAAAAAGATGACTAGGTTTTTTTTTCCTAAATAGATAGCGCAACCATGTTGCTTTTTTGAAGGATGGAGCGTAACGACGCTAACCGTGCTACAAAGTTTCTGCTTGAATTTGGCCAAGGATCAACCTTCAATTTTTACAGAGCATCCTTCACTTACTTTAGAAATCGAAATCATTCGTCCTCGAATCCTGAATTACAATCTTAGTATCAAACGAAGGCAGAGGAAAATATTGCGAATACGTTGAACTCCATGTTAATCTAAGAGACGATATTAGAGTAACATATATAAAGTTGAGCATTATCAATCAAAAATTGTAAAGGACCCAAACATACTGAGAAAGCTCGCAGGAAGGAACGAGACATCATTCGTGTCATAATAGACGTCACATACAAAAATATAAGAAGACTTTGCGTGGAGTGATAGCGACGCTTGCACAAATATTACAATGTAGAAGTCGAACTTCTATCACATCGAGGCTTACTAGTACTAATTTTAAGACTCAATTTAGCATACAATTGGAACGTAACAATTATAAAACACTATACAAGTTTTTCCCACAATTTAACTCTCTACTGGCAAAATTTAAAACTAAAAAAATTAATTCTTGAATCTTAAGGGGGAAAAAAAAAAGGAAACAACTTATCTTAAATTAGGAATCTCAAAACTGCTTGAGAGTTTCGAGGTACCGATTGTACCGACATTGAGCGTTTGTGAGTGGATCGATAGTTTTTAGTAGCAATTTTTGAAACCATCCAAACCTGTACTTGGGGTTTATTATCCATCGGTTCTGAATTTTTTTTAAAAGAATAAAATTACATATATGTCCCTTAATGACATTTTCAATTTATTGTTTGAATTTTTTTTCTTATAAGTGATAATTTATTTATATAAAAAAAAAATTTACGTATAAGTTAATATTTAATTTTTTAAAAAAATAAGGTTAATATTTGCTTAAAATTTCAAGTTATATTTTTTATTTATAAGTAGATTTTATACTTCTATATAATATTAAGTGCCTTTTTTTTTTTTTTTCTTATAAGTANTTTTTTTTCTTATAAGTGATAATTTATTTATATAAAAAAAAAATTTACGTATAAGTTAATATTTAATTTTTTAAAAAAATAAGGTTAATATTTGCTTAAAATTTCAAGTTATATTTTTTATTTATAAGTAGATTTTATACTTCTATATAATATTAAGTGCCTTTTTTTTTTTTTTACTTATAAGTATTTTTGTATATTTTATAAACAATTCTCCTACATGAACAGGACTTACTAGCATGGCGTTTATCCATGCTGATGCGGCAACATTTGAAAAAAAAGCTTTATCACTATACAATGACCACTACGAACGAAGGACCAACGACGATGAAGGAAGAAAAGGAGGAGTAGGAACGGCAACTTTTCGCACGTGAAGAGCATTATTCATTCAGTTTCCCCCCAAAACACACCCACACTACTTCACCCATTCCGAAATGCAGAGAGGCGAAAATGCTCCCCACACTGTTTGATCGCACATTAGTCGGAGGTAATGCCGCCACACCGACAACAATTCCATCGTAGGTTTCACCGCCTCACACTTCACCATCTTCGACTGTTGTTCGATCGAAAGTTTAGCCCCACTTCGACAACACCTCCGTGAAAGGTTTTGTTGGCACACGCTTGACGATCTCCAGTCGTCAACGAAGTTAGCACCACAATTCAAAATATCTCATGGGACTACATCAAACTTCAGTGCATAATTGAAGCGTTTTTCAAAATGTAGTGAATAATTGAAGACTTTTTTCAAAGTTTAGTGAGCAATAAAAGACGTGACAATTTGTTAACGGTAACGAGATGCAACATGTGTATTCTGTTAGCCACGTCACTAATTGTGTCAAATGTTTGAAATATATGTTATGTCATGTGTAACATCCAACATTTAAATAAATTTAGTGACTAAAACTTGACATCCTAAATTCCAGTGAACAATTAAAGACACAAAGTTCAGGGACCATTGGGATAATTAACTCCCAATTAGGCCTTACTAGAAATGGAAAATACTATTTGTATATTCCATGTATATCGGTTGACATTGTACGAGATGTAAAAATGCGTGCCATGAATTATTTTAAGCTTGTGTTTGAATCTCATTTTAATGAAAGTAGAATTTTTGAAATAGTGATTGATAGGAGAATGTTTAGTGGAAAAGTGATGAAAAGTTTTAGATTTGTGTGTAATGTTATTTTATTTAAAGAATGTGTGGTTGAAAAGAAGAAATAGAAAAAAAAATGAGAATGAGAGAAAAAAAATGGGTGTCAAACAGGAGCTAAGTATTGTAGAAATCAAAAGAAAAAGTGTGTAACCTTTCTCACAGTATAAAATAAAAATTGCCAAACTAGAACCCGTTTGGCTTCCGTTATTCAACATTATGATAAGAGCTAAATTTTTGGAGAATTTGTAATTAAAAAAGGAAAAAAAAATATTAAATTTACGTGTAATATTATTTTATTGGAGGATGTGTGGAAACGAATTCCTCCCATCGTCCCATTTTTATAGGCTCACTTTCCTTATTTTCTTGTCCCAATTATATATTTTTTGTTTTTTTATTAAAAAATGTTTTGTTTTGTTCATTTACTAATATATCATTATTTCTTTACTATTTTCAATAATAATTTACTACTAGTTATTGATAATTAAATGAGGATAAATTACGAAAGTTTTTGACAAAAATTAATTTTTCAATAATATTAAATCGTGTTTGGTACACATTAAAATTTTTATTTTCATTTTTTTTACTCATTTTCAACTACACATTCTTCAATAAAATAATATTTTTCATCACATCAATAACTTTTACTCTCTTTTTTCAACCACACACTCTTCATCAATCTACTATTTCAAAATACATTATTTCAAAATAACACACCCCAAAATAAGATTTATTAATGAGGAAATTACAGCTAAACTTGTTTTTAAAGTTTACAATTCATTAATGAGATTTTAAGTTTAATTTTTCTAAAATCAGGTTATAATTTTTTATTTAACATTTATTAATAAATTTATTTTTAATAATCAACATCTAATAAAAATTAATCTATATATACACCCCTACCATATCTTCATCCAAACCCTAAAATCAGTTTTTCTCTCATCTCTCTCCATTCTTTCTTCATTGTCGTCTCTTTACTCCCAAATTGAAACCACCGGCGTCGTCCCCGTTGCAACAACTTGCTTGATGTAAGCGTCGTTGCTGCGACGACTAGGTGCGGTGCAGTGAAGCGGATCGACTCCGTAGTGATGGTGGTGCTACAGTCGAAGTCGCAGTTGCAGTCGTAGAGTGGCTTCACCCCTGCCGATGCTACAGTTTGGTAATGATGGTGGCGGATCTAGCAACAACGATGTGCGGTGGTTGGTCGCAGTGATGGTGGTGGTACGAGTGGTGGCAAATTCGGCGGTGCGGTGTTGGTACCGTGATAGTTTTTTGTTAATATGTCTGTGAATGTGTGTAGGGTGGAATGGAGTTGTAGTGGTTGTTGAGAATGGTGGTGGTAATGGAGGCAGTGGTGGAGTCGGCGACTGCTGTGACGTGATGGCGATTTTGGATCTGTCTTGTTGGTGTGGCGATGCTGTTGAGGTGTTGTCGTTGGCGTTTTGTAGTGACGATGTTTGACGGCAGTATATTGGCATTGGCGAGATGGGATTTGGTGGGTGTTTGGTTGATTGTAATTTTTTACAAATAAATGATTCGTGACCTAACAATTGTGACTGTGATTCACAATTTATTAAGTTGTAATTGAGTCGTGACCAATAAAATTTTTGATTTTGTCATCGATGAATATTCTATGACCCATAAAAGTTTTTAATTCGTGACCAAAAAATAATATGTGACCTAAAAGATTTTAATTTGTGACCGTAATTTGATAA
>CAIGRO010283731.1:0-13209 GCA_903798355.1 Fraxinus baroniana | reverse complement strand
AACGTACTAAACACATTGAAATTGACTGTCATTTCATTCGTGAAAAAACACAGCAAAATTTGATCTCTACAGGATATGTGAACACTGGAGAACAGTTAGGAGATATTTTCACAAAAGCTCTAAATGGAACTCGGGTTGATTATATTTGTAACATGCTGGGCATGATTAATATCTATGCTCCAGCTTGAGGGGGAGTGTTAGCGTCGATAATTAGGGCACAATTAAGAGGATTCTTCTTACCTTATTTAGAATTCTAATCTTGTATATATATGTAATCTCTCCTTTGTAAAGATATAGAAAATAAATCTGTCGTAATTACAATCCACAAATTTTATTCAGTTATCCACCACTCATTTTTATCTATTTATAAAATTATTCCCAAAATGGAGGCTAAATAAAAACAACTAACAATAGTTAGCAACTGAGACTGTCTATAAAAAGTAGTAGTATGTAACAGATTAATTCTAATTTCATATGATTCATACAAGATCATTTTATAATTTGATTAAAAAAAAAGTTATAAATCAAGCATTATAACTTCTGCTTTCATTTAATAGTACCTTTTTTGTGTCTCCTCTCTTCTCAAGTAATCTAGTATCATTATCTGTTTAAATTTGATTCACTGCCGGCTATGAAGTGTTGATGTTACTTGCATTTAGAAATTAATGGTAGACAGTGCATTATACCTTCTGACCGCTAGTTTATGGTAGTCTTCCAATACCACACATCACAGTAGATGGGAAATCATACTCTGATGAAACTTCTGAATCATGTCTGAAACCGGATTTAGCTAATTTCCCTTCGAGTTTTAATGGGATAAGCCTTCATTCTCTAGTTGTACATTGTTGGACTATGTATCCAAGAGCAATTTGGTCCTCAATTCTCATATTTAAATTTGTTTACAACTGGCTTGTGGCTCGTAACCTTGGCAATTTATTTATCAGGCATAAAAATTGTTTTGACAAATGAAATCTCTACACTTCTTTGTATGCAGATTCAAAGATATTAAAAGAAGAAAAGAGGGAAGAGTTATTTGAGAATTTGAAGGCGGACGAGTCGATTGGATGGGCTGTTGATGTGATAGATCCAAGAGAGCTCTCATCCAAAATGTTGAAGAAGTTAGTATTAAATTTTTGCCGTATTCTTTACATATTCCAGTGGAGCATCTTTATCACATGATATGTACTGGTTGATTCTCTACAGATATAAGATAAACCTTAACGAAATATCACACGATTCTGCCATGGGCCTCGTCAGAAAGGTGTTGAGCATAGGTGTTCTTCTTACCGAGGTAGAGGTTAATTATTTATATCCAATGAATGCTTTTAAAAAGATAACAAGGGTGATAAAAGGAGCTTTTTGATAATTTTTAGCATATACCAAGGCTAACACCAACAAGTGGAGGAGCCACCAATAAGTTAATGACAGGACGACTTGGGATGTGCTCCCACTAGAAAGTTTAGAAGTGTAAGAGGAGAGGTAGACCAAAATTAAAATGCCTCTTATGGTTTTGAAGGATCTTTTGTATTGGATCTTTCAGTAGTTGGAGGATGGGCCAAACAGAGTAGCAAAAATGAATTCATGTAGCTACCTTTTATTTGAAATGAGGCTCAGTTTGTTGTTTGTCTTTTCTTCTTGTTTGTTTTGTGATTATTTTCCCCTTGGCGTAAGTCTGGACATTTATAGCATCTGATTTAGTTCTTTCACTTCCACTAATTACATGCCTTGTAACTATTCATCAAGGAAATGCCATACTGAGTTTAGAAACCCCCCAAAAAAAAAACATAGGAGTTCCACAATCAACTCCACAGTAAACCAACAGATATGCAATCCACTCAAACAACGTTTCAGTATTTTTTTTTAGTCAAGGTCTACATCCCCTCTATCCCCTCACATGGAGGGGTCCACTCGAATAAAATATTGGAGTGGGTACCTCACCCATGTGAGGGGGGTGTACACCGTGATGTACACCTCGATGTACCACTAGCAATGCTCTTTGTTTTTATGTCTGTTTAATATTTGTTTTTGACTATGACATTTAGCTCTTGGGGCGAATTTTCAGAGATCTTGAGATTTCGAGGGCTCATGTTCAAGCCCACTAGTAATTGGATCATATAATTTTGTTGACCCAAAGTTTGTTGTGAATAAGTCTTATTTGTTGTATTTAGCTAATGTTTTCGTATTCAGATAGTGTTCTAAACTGCTGACATTTTACTGAACATGTTTGTCTTTCATTGTAACAAAGAACTGACCAGAGATTAAGAGTAGGCATAGGCCAAAAAGATGTGAACATATTAATATACTCTGTGTACCAGGTCTATGTGGATACCGCTGGTGATGCTGAAAAGTATAGAGTAAAGCTGTCTGAGAGATTTCCAAATATTAAATTTGTGGTGGCAAAGAAAGCTGACAGTCTTTACCCTGTTGTAAGTGGTGCAAGTATTGTTGCAATGGTGATTCTCTTTATACTTCTCTTTTTATGTTGGTTCTTCACATTCCTCTATGATCATATTTTTCTGGATAGTTTGAGCGTCAAAATTGTTGTTTCTTTCAGGTCACAAGAGACAGAGCTCTGCGGGATTGGGTTCTTGATGAAACTGCTGAAAAAATGCATGAGTTTTGGATCTGGATATCCAGGAGGTAATTTTTTCATTAATTTTGGTTGATTTAGAATATTATGTGGTCCATTTTTGTTGTCTATATATAAACATACATTGATTTCTTGCAGATCCACAGACAAAGGCCTGGTTGGAAGATCATAAACACTCAATGTTCGGATTCCCAACACTGGTGCGCTTCAGTTGGGGAACATGTACAACATATTCCAAAGACATGGTTGAAGTGCTATGGTTAGTCTCTGAATGAATATAGGATGACAAATGTCCATCTTTGCTTCTGGTTTCTTCTCTTCTTTTCTCAACTTTTCTCGTGCTATGTAATGATCACAGGCTTTGCCGCATTTTCCTGCTCTTGAATTTTTAAGCAATTTCATATTACTTCTCGTATCCACGATCACTGAATTTTAAATTTGGTACCTCTACGCTGCTATCCTAATAATGGCATGATAGGCTGAAAGTTCAATAATCTCTTCTGGATTCATAAACTATGCACTTATGATATAGTACTTGCGTCAAAATTTAATAGAAATCCTTTTGATAGGGAAACTGATGATATTGATGAGGATGGTAGCAATGGTAGGACCAGGAAACGACAACTGAAACTAACCAGTGTTGGTTTCACTCCAGTGAAGAGAAAAAGTGAAGAAACTGAATCAAGTGGCAAAGGTCGTTGCAAGTTTTTCCAAGCTCGTAAACTGGAGCTTCTCTCCCATTACTGAAGGTAATTTGAATCTTTTCTATTACCATGGGTATCATGTTTCTGTCTGTCATTCTACTAATCTTTCCTCATTGTTTTTTCTATTATACTAACAAAGGAAATACATTTTTATGTCGATTATTTGTCTTCATCCGATGGCATATATTGCTTTACTTGCTTAAAACTTTTGATTTAGCAAGTGATGGTGGGAAACTTAAAAAAATAGCATTTAGTGGTAATGAGTCACTATTGACCGTTTGTAAAAGAGAATCGTTTGAACCATTTAAATGTGCCATTTGGTACATTTTCTTTTTTATTTGAATGAGAGAAAATTATCCTACTCACTGATTTAGAAGGTTGTTGGGCAATGAATCTGTTGTCTATGATGTGTTAATAGCCAGAAGTTTGTTGTGGATGCAGTATTTGACCCTTGTCTAGCTGGTTTTGGATACTAACAAAGATTGAAGTCGCATAGAAGTTCAATTTCAACACGAAAGCCTGAAGTCAAAGACTCAAAAGAATCTGCTGTTGCCAATTAGTGTTTCCCCTTCATAGGATGATGTAAATATCCAAAAAATCATTCAGATAAATGCTAGCATATTTTCCTGCTGAAGGGCAGTCTGAGGTTTGTTTAATACTAATGAGCAAAGCCCTGTGTTCTGAAGGAAGACAAATGTCAACATTGTGGAGATACAGCTACAGCGCTTTTTTACTTATTTTTCCGAACTGGTTTTCCTTTGAAGAGCTTGTAGCCTTGTACAATTTTTAATGGTTGAAATTATAGGTAGCATATGATGAAGAGGCAACGCAAGGAGAAACTTTGAGCCAGTGTTTCGTGCTTAAACTTTGAAGCAAGTTCTCTAAAGCTAGCATTTGATTACCAGGAAGTAAGCTATTAGGCCATTACCGGGTGGCGCATATTTTAATGCTTTCAGTCGATGTCTTTTAGGTAATGAAGAAAATCCATGGATCATATGATCTCTCACGTTAAATAGTATGATGTTTTCTGTGTAGTAGGAAATTGCATGTGGTACTCATGAACAGAGCTGAATGTATTAAACCTTGTATGTGCTATTACTGTTTTTCCTTGACTCATTGTTGGCTATATCTATAATACCAAGTAAACTCCTTTACGATGAGATCTTTATTGATCCAAAGAGACATAAGATACCTTAGGAGGTCAATCGACATGTGCCGAGCTCAGTGATTCCCAAGTTCTATTTCAAACCAGACTGAGGTAGAATGAGTTGAGCTCGTAGTTTGAGGGATTGGCTATGTATGATTGATCTATAAAATGTTCGAGCACGCCAAATAAATCCACCATTAATGTCAAACAATTAACAAAGAGGCTAGAGCTCATGTTGGGGACATAGGCCAAAGTTCGTGTTAGGGTTCAATTATCAAAGAGTTGCTGAGCTCAAACCATATGAAGGTCGAAATCAAGAGGATAAAGTTAATGTTAAGGTTGTTATATATTGAGCCAATTTGCATTAACTTCTTGACAGAACTTATACCATTTATTGTGAATATTAAAGTCAAGAAATATAACAAGATAAAAAGAATCGCACAAAAACACAAGATTTATGTGGAAATTCAAATCTGGAAAACTTGTCGGTAGAGGCAAAAAATTCACTATGATCAATAGCAAATAAATACAAAAGGATCTTGCAGAACTCTCAGCCTATCTCAAAATATGCGAGTCTCTTTCCTTATAAACTAGATTCTCTCACTTTGATGTTCTCTCAATACTATACAATGTTTTGTTATACTTTCACAAGAATATACATCACGTGGACTATATATAAGAACTCATACAAGTGTTTTAGATAAAATATAACTCAAGAAATGAATTAGAATCGAAAAAGGACTCTCCAATCGAAATACAACGCTGCTCAAGCGCTAGGCGGGTGGTAGCTTTGTCGCTTGAGCAAAATGTTGGCATCAAGCGGGAACCAGCTCTCTGTTCCGTTTTCACCCTCGATGCTAGAGCGCCAACGAGGCACCCAGCTAGCTAAGAAGCATCGACTTATTCTCCGCAAAAACTTTAAAATCAAGTTTTCAATTATTCAAAATCCTTTTATCAATCAAACTTCCAATCATTAATGAACTTTGATCCATTTTTCAATCGGACTTCCAAACCAAGAAGACTCTTATTACTTTTATCAATTAATCAACCTGATCATAAATCCAAAAGGAATTGGGGTCATACTCCAACAATTTTTTCCTTGAAACAAATTTCAATGTAAGAAATTATTCTTCAAGCAATTATCCAAATAGAATGTTACGAACTCCACCTCTTCCACTATGCCCCTTCGAGCATACTCAGTAACTGTGAACAAAATCCAAACCCTACTTACCAGTAGAACAACCTTGGGCCCCAAACCTGTTTGACTCATCCCGCTCACTTCCAACTCCACTTTAATTGCCAAACATGCTCGAATCACCACGAGACACAATTATCAAGATCAAAACTAGCTCCACATGAGCTAGTGACATGTTTTTCAATATCATTGCTTGAATAACCACAAGTACCACTTATTGAACCATAAGTTGCAACTGCATCCTAAGTGATCGTCGAACCTTCCAAAACATATAACTGGGACTTTCTCTGTCCCTTTAGCACAACTCCAGAACCATTGCTAACTTTCAGAACTCTACCTCCACCAGGATACATGTACCCTTTTGAATCGAGAATACTCAAATAGATAATATTTCTGTTCAAAGTAGGAACATGTCTCACTTCACCAAGGGTCTTGACCTTCTCATCAAACATCTTGATTCTGGCCTTATCAATACCAGCTATCTTATAAAGCAAATTATTTATTATCACCATGGAACCCCTTGTAACAGTTTTATATGTTGAAAACCAATCCCTGTAAGAACACAAATGAAAAGTGCACGCTGTATCAAGAATTCAATCATCGTAAGGTTTGGAGTCACCTTTAGAAATCATCAAAAAATCTCCATCGCTGCAATCTTTTTCTATAAGACTAGTTTCATGGGACTAATCTGTATCCCTGCCACTTCGGATAGTCTTTTTTCTTGCAGTAATAATAGACTATGCCTCCGTTTGATTCTCATTATTGTAGAATTAGAATGAAAAATATAACTGTTATTGGCCCTACACAAGAGATAGAAATTCAAAATTGATGGTTTGATGTGATTGATAACGGTCATATTTTTCATTTTTAGGGATGAAAAATGTGGCTCAAACGGGGCCTAAGTCACAAATAAATTATTAATTAGTACATAATATCTCTATCTTTTACTGTTATTGCGAAAAATGTTATGACCTTTCTTTTTTTCTTTTTTACATTTTCACCCTTAATTACACATTTGATTGTGCAAAATCCATTTTCATCCAATTTCTCCATAAAAAAATTGTGAAATAACGAATATAACATCGTGTTTAAATAAAAGCTAAAGAATTAACTGAAATCATAGTCCATTTTTTTTAAAAAGTGAAAACAAGTCCCCAATAAATTGTTTTTTTAAAAAAGTGTAAACGAGTCACAATTAAATTTATTAAAAATGAGAAACAAACGGAGGTTATATCACCGTCATTAGCCTTTGACATGCCCCTTCCATGATCACTCGAATCCCTCTCACGAAAAAGACCCTCTTCCTAGGCATCTAATCCGATGATCAGCTGCTTCATCTTCTCTCAAGAATAAAGAGCATCATAAACCTCGTCAATTGTGAGAGTATCTCAATTATACAAGATAGTGTCCCTGAATGTCATATATGAATCGGACAACGAACATAGCTAAATAAACCCCTGGTCATCTTCATCGTACTTGAATTCCATAGTCTCCAAATCAGCGACGATGTCCTTGAATATATATTGATAATCTTCTAAAGATCCACCTTCTCTCATGTGATGGGAATATAAGCGCTACTTTAGATGCAATTTGTTGGTTAGACTTCGAGTGATGTATAACTACTCTATTTTCAACCGTAATGCAACGGTGATTTCCTCTTTTACCACGTCCTAAATAATCTGATTTGAAAGATGATGATGTATATGTGATAGGGCATTCAGATCTTTACGTTGTTTCTCCTCCAATGTCAAAGTTGCAAGCATTCTATTAAGCCCCAACGAAGCATTATCAAAATCCAAGTTGGTAAGCATTGCTCGCATCTCGATGTGCCACAAAGAGAATTTGGTATTGCGATCTAAAAGCAAAATTTCAAACTTCATGTGTGCTATCTTGAAACAATCAATCCTTGTTGATCAAACCTTGCTTTAATACAAGATCAAACTGGCTTTCCCAAGAACTTCAAACTCTGGCTCTGATACAATTTGTTATAAATTGAGCTAATTTGCAATAACTCAATAATAGAACTTATACCACTTATTATGAATATCAAATCTAGGAAATATGGCAATAAGAAAAGAATCACATAAGAACACTAGATTTAACGTGGAAACCCAAATTCGGGAAATCCACGGATAGGAATGGAAAATTCACTATGATCAATATCAAAGAAGTACAAAAGGATCTTGCAAGACTCTCGACCTATCTTAAAATATGCGAGTCTCCCTCTCTCTATAAGCTATAAGCTAGATCCTCTCATTTTGATTTTCTCTCAATGATATACAATGTTTTGCTATACTCTCATAAGCTTATCAAGATTATACCTCATGTAGAGTATATATAGAAATTCATTACAAGTGTTTTTTTTTTTTTTTTTTTTTTTTTATGAAATACAACTCAAGAAACGAATCAGAATAAAAAAAATGACTCTCCACCCAAAACACACCGCCGCTCAAGCGACAGACGGGTGACAGCTCCACCCCTCTACCGAAATGCTGGCGCTAGGCAAGCATTATCTCTCTGCTCCATTTTTCACCATCGATGCTCGAGCGCCAATGAGGTGCCCAACTAGCAAAAAAGCCCCGACTTTTCTCCACCAAAACTCCAAAATCAAGTCTTCAATTATCTAAAGTCCTTTTATCAATCAAACTTTCAATCCAACTTTGATTCATGTTTCAACTAGACTTCCAAAAAGAAGACTCTTGTTCCTTTTATCAATTAACCAACTTAATCCTAATCCCAATCGAAATTCGGACCATACTCCAACAAAGGTAATATAGCACAATATAGAGATGCTCAACAAGAGAGCTCAAATGGAGGCGTGCTCCGTTAGAAAATTTTGTTATTTGTTTGAAATGCGTTAGACACTGATAAGTGTATTTTATACACTTATTAGGGGTTCCAAAATATCAATATTTGGTAGTTATTTTGACAAAATATATCTTAAATTGCTGTATTTTATGCTATATAAATAAAACTCAGTGGTTGAATAAGGAATCGAAAGAAAAATGAAATTGGTGAAAAGGGGCAAAATCAAAGTTCGAGGACCAAATTGAAAATATTCAATAGTTGATTTGGATCAAAAGATTATACTTGAAAGATTTTTATGAGACAATTGGATGGAATTAGAACTCAAAAAAGAATGGAATATGATCAAAATCAATTTTCAGTCGCATAAGTTATATTCCAGATTTTTAGCAGAATATTGAGACGAAATTTTGGCACAGTAAACGTTCGAATTGGAAAAATCATATTTCTATAAAAGTTATAACCATTTGAGTTATCTTTTCAACACACTTTAAATCGCATCAATCGGATATCGGGAGAGAAAGTTATGGCCAAAATACTAAATGCTGTGCAGTGACAAAAAATCCGTGCGAGAGGACAACTTTTCTTATTCGATTAGAACTCTTTTGGAAACCAATTTGGAAGTGATTTTCAACCAATTTTCGACTCTTACAAATACATACCAGTAGAATACATGTGGGAGAGCTCTCATGTACATATTATTCTTCAATACTCATCAATTATTATCATAGAAGGAGGAAATTCATAGTTTTGTGAGAGAATTGAAGATGACTTGCAAGAATTCAATCAAGTGAAGCTTCAAATCTAATATTTGGTCAAAGAAGAGAAGGCGCAAGTGTAGATTCATTAAGAAACCATTGAAGATACTCAAGATTTCAAGATTTATCTTTATCTTTTCAATTTATCAAAAATTTGGGTTTTGTCTTTTCACTTAAATATGAATTCTTGTAATTTCAATATGCTAGACTAGTTTTATACATTGCTAGGATGAGATGAACACTTGTTATGATATTTTCAATTTTCAATTAATTATTTTGACTTTAATTTGATTTGATTTGTGGATGTTTATTATTGTTTTTATCATTCTTTTCAATTGTTTGGTCACCAATTGAATTGTTAGTGAATTTTATTGTTATCGAGAGAGACAATATGGTTTAAACATATTATAATAAACATTGTAATGTTCGATAGAAGATATAAATATATATCTATGTTTTATATGGTTTCAATATATGTTCTAGTACTTGTTAATGCATTTATCATGTTTGCATCTTTCATCAAGAGATAGAAGGGTGACATGAGGAGAATAAATTTGATCGCTATTGAGAAAGACTTTCAATTAAATTAGGAGCATTGATTAACATAAATGATTTCAAATTGTCACTTTAATTGTTACACTAAAAATGAAATAAGAAAGAGGAATTCGATATCTTAGCAATGCATCTCACATATTTAAAAAACATGTTTACTTACTTTCATTAGTTTAATTGATAATTTAGGAATTAGTATAAAAAAATCACAAAATTAGTTTGTTATTCGATTAAATTTGAAATTAATTTTAACTCGGTTAAATACGTAGTCCTCTTGGGTTCGACACTCTATTCATTACTTTATTACTTGATAACGATCTTGTTCACTTGCGAATTTTCAAAAGATCAAACACACAAGACAATGTTGCACCGATCAAAATGTCAAGAATACAATTCGAAAAATACAACTTGCATTGCATTACTGATCTTTATTTTCAAGTTTTTGGCACTCTCCAAATTACGCTACAAGTTTGGACGTATGAACGGGTTTGGAACGTAATGCTGTCATTAATCAATGAACACGAATCATTGTCATTATCATATGGTGAGTGCCCTGTTCCCTCATTCAAACTTCAATTCTGTCCTCACTTTGAAAATTCCTCTCTCTCCCCCTCTCTCTCTCTATGTAGATAGATATAGATACAGAGACGTATTTAAAGGTGAAAATGGCTTCAGAATCCATAGATGCTCTTGTCCACCAAAGCTCAACACTAGAAAAACCCATGTCAGATTCTCCAAAAACCTTGTTTGATCTTCCACCAGACTCCTTTTGGGTCCCCAAAGACTACGAGCAAGATTGGTTTGATCGAAATGCAATGATGCAACGCAAAACCTCGATAAAACTCGCTGGTTCAACTCACAACTCCAAGTCCTTTTCTCACCGTTCTTCAATCTCGTTCAACCAAAAACACAGACCATCTATCATTGGACTCGCAGGTTCTACTCAAACACCTCGCTTGTGCTTCACTGGAGATGCTAATCAACGGCTAAACCAGGTGGGAAATCCTTCGTTGTTCAGAAGCTGGTCTGAACCGGGAGGTAAGCCACCAATGCAGCTATCTGAACCGGGTTCTCCTAGGGTATCTTGTACTGGAAGGATTGGATTCAAGAATCGTGGTCATAGGACAACCGGTTTTTTGAGGCTCTTCAACTCGATTTTCCGCCCTGGGCGATCGGTTAAAGGGGAAATTGCAGGTGGATTTGAAAGAAAATTTGGACCGACCGGTAAGGTAGAACCGAAACGGTCCGTGTAAGGTAAGTGGTCAGAATCATAAGGCGGCAATAAAAATGGCTGTATATGAATCTCATGGGGTATTCAAATAGGGGGGCCGTGGACTTGTACCAAATTCAATTATTCTTCAAATTTGTTAAATCGCTTAAATCATAATTTAACGATTTCATGCTTGACTACACTGAAATTGAAGAATTTCTCATCATTTTGAATGTCGATTCAACTTAAAACTCAATTTTCCTTCGGTACAACCTACAATTCCGAATCATTTTCTCATCGTTGGTCAATTTCTTAAGACTGCGCCTAAGTTGTACTTTATTATATTTAATTCAATTATCCATGTGCATTAAAAAGTTACAACTTTCATGCTCATTATATGAGGTATTGTTACCAAATAATTTTGAATTGGATAATTATAACAAAATAGGCATACAAATTTGTATCGTCCAACAACCATTTTAAATTGGTGATCGAGCAAGGCGTTGTTTGATGGTACCACTAGTTAGGTACCCTGTCCAATTCAGAAACCTATTTGTATTCATCCACTAGGACATAGAAAATGGGTCTCTTGACACCACATTGAATAGTTCATAAATATTCATTGAATTCTCTATATGATATCCCAACGTAAATCGTACTTCTTGTTGACAATATTTTGTATTTGAAGGGAAATTTGTGGCACAATGATGCTATGCCCATTGGACTTATTGAGTTGGCCTAGTTGGAAATCAATGGAGGCCCAGCTAAATTAAAATCTGTTGTTTTTAAGTGGTGCAAGAAAACGTGATTTGTTGAAGGCTTGAAATCGTGTTTCTCACTTACCTGATGCAATGAACGCCAATAGAGTCACCACGTGTCACCTCCAAACGAAGTTGGATTGGCGACTGTTGAGTGATCCATTTAAAAGAGCTTCTAGGGTTCGAGAGGCTTTCTTTTGTATCGAGATTCTTCTAATTTTTCTTGTGCTCTCTCTGCGCCGCTTCGAGTTTTCTTTCTTTGCTGAAGAAATCCTATCTCTCTCAATATCCTGTAATCTTGAGTGATTTAGTTGTATTGGGTGTTGATTCTTGAGTGAATCGTGTGGTTAGCAAATGAGAGTTCTCATTGTGAAATATATTGGGTTTGTCTGAGTGTCATCCCTGTTTGTAATCTGTCTTTGGGTCCGATTCAAGGTTTAACTATGGTTATTCTTGAGATTGAAGCATGAACGGTAAAGTGTAGCTTGTGGGCTATGTTCGGCAGGAATAAAAGATATGTTTCAGTCCTTTTTTGCGTTTAATTTGAGTTCATAATTTCAGTTCCTTACATTTTATATTTTTTAGTTCTATTTTCTTCGATTTCTTGCATATATTACTTTGAATGTTTGGGCTAATAGATTGAACTCCTCCCAACAGTGGTATCAGAGCAACTGGAAGGAGTTCTTGATGCTTGTTGTGGTCAATCTTGATACTGAAACTGATATTTGAGCTGCGTTTCGATTTCTTGAAATCCTAACAAAAGGGGCTTTGGTGAGATCTTTCCATTCTTGAATTGTTTTTCGTATAAATCAAGCTGTAAATATGTGTTTGGGTATTCTGACTTGACTGGTTTCATTGTCTTACATAGATAATGCCCTATTTGTTGATACTGCTCTGTTTGGTTGATCTTTTATGCCTAGGTTGAGTTTACTGATTTGTTGGGTTAATTTGCCTTGGATAGTTTATTCTCCCTAGTGTTTTTTGAAAACCTGATTCTTGGCTCTCCATGTAATTCCTTTGTCTAGAAACCAAGAGTTGTTTGGAATCTGAGGGTTACTTGGATCACAGTCAAGATTCTTGAGTTCTGAAAATCATTCATGCAATATTACTTAAGCTTGATTGATAATTGTATATGATTTTGCCTCTGAACAATTTGGTTTGTATTGATTTGGTTAAACTGTATATAGTGTGATATAATTCTAAAGTGCCTGCTCTATGTACTTGCAATATGTGTACTATGTCGTGTCTCTTAAGTGATGATACTTGTTTGATCAACATTGCAAGTTATTGGTTGTGTCTGATTGATCTGCATACATCCATTTCATTCATATTTTTTCAAAAATGACTTTTTCAAAATTTGAAATGGAAGTTTTTAATGGCAAAGTAGACTTTAGTCTCTAGCGCCAGAAAATGATAGCTCTTTTACTTTCAACAAAAATGTACAAAGGCTATTGATGAGTCATGGCCCACTGATCTTGAATCTAGTAAAG
>CAIGRO010283676.1:0-12281 GCA_903798355.1 Fraxinus baroniana | reverse complement strand
CTCGTGAGCATCGGATGAGAACCCATGGGGAAGCCGAAACAGATGGGAGGGTAACAACAGAATGATCATGAGCAGCAGTAGGCTCAACCACAGGTAGGCGAGAGTCCGATAGTGGTGAGGAGTCACATGCAAGAGAGGAGGGAACCTGCATGACTTGTCCACTGGGTCAGTACAAATAACACATGGGTTAGACTGGGATAGCGTATAAAGTAGGGTATGGTGCCTGGTGACAGGGAGAGGGACGTCTGTGGTATTGGGTTCAAGAAAATTGGAAAAATCGAGAGATGATATAGGCTGAGCATGAGAGCTATTAAAGAGATAGTTGGAAGATGAGAGTTTGATTGTAACCATGTGGATGAGGGTATTGAAAGGGAGAAGGGTGGAGGAGGAATCAACAGCCATGGGGAGGGAGATAGAATCGTGGGAGGGATGTTAATCCGTTGGTTGCTCTGATACCATGAGAATGATTGAGCAAAATCACCACACATTGTAACGTTGGTGAGTATTTGAATTTATATGAATACTTACAATATTTACATAATCTTTAAGAAAGGAAACTAGAATCAAAATATATGATGAGATATCCTTGAATTGAGATAAAATATATTGTGTCTTAGGTTAAGGTAATGTTTCCTTAACAGTTCTAAAAGGTGTAAAGAGTGAACATCAAGCCCCAAGTCTATAGTAGAATAATAAGACCTTTTTTCTATTTTTAATATCATTTTAATTATTCTAAACCAATAAAGAAATAAAACAACTCATCCACAAATTGAGGAACTTCATCTGTCTACATATTGAATAACTTCAACTCTCACATAATGAATGCATTGGCATGTATGAATGTGTCGCGAGAAGTATTTATGACATAAAAAAATAATGATCAAATATCACGTTTATGTAAGGACAATATAAGTAATACGTTTATACATTTAACCATATGGCGTACACATGAAAATAAGTGAAAGTTTACTTATCTTGAATTCTAACAATTCACTTTTAGGATGGCAAGTGGACATATATGTGCCAAAACTCCTAGTTCATGATCAATTATTAAAATAAATTTTCTATCAGTAGATATATTTCTCTATTTAAATGTATAACTATAAGTTATAGACTGATGAATAAATATAAAGTTAACTTTATTTAATTCTTTCAGGGGATGAATTAATAAGTGTATACACATTTGTTTGTATAAGTCATAGAACTATAAGCATACAATTAAGCGAATATATCCTATACTTTATTTTCATTTTAATAGAATTATATACACGTTATAATTAATTCTTATAAGCGCGTTGACCATGTAGGACATAGATACATTCTATTGAAAAAAATAATTAGCAACGAGAACAATAAATTTGTTAATTAATATTAAATATGACATTAGGGTAACCATTATAAATACGCACACTCACGTAAATGAAAGTAATAAACACGTCGATTGTTTAAAACGTTTAATGCACATTCAACGGTAAACAGTTAGTCACGACAAAAAGAATTATACTAATTCAATAGTAAATATAATATAAATGCAACAAATCAAAATAGACGTCATAATAACAAAATCAAGAACTCAAAAATCAATTCACATAATACAATTTCTTTGTAAAAATGGGCGGTCCATTGTAATCGCATCTTTCGAACCCATTTCATATATAGTTCGGAATTGAAAGGAGTGAATGGACTCAAATCCATCTTGTATAAAAGCTTAAATCGAAATCGAAGAGTTTATGTTGGAAATTTATTCATTTACAATCGCCAACAAGTTTCATCTTGGGGTTTTGGAAAAGACTCGAAAAGAGCACTCTTTGTTTGAGAATTTGCACAAATGGTTGAAATGTTGAAGAAACCCTAATAAGCCTCTTGACCCGTCACATGCCTAGGGTAGAGGGCATGGCTCGAGAGATAGACATGACTTCGAAAATGAAGGCCACGTACCATGACTGAACGAGGAAAACCCCTTGATGGTAGCTAGAGGGCCGTATTAATAAGTGTGACATGCCAGATTGATCCCTCCCTCCATGAGTAATAACTTTTGTATCAAGTGATTATTAGGGGTTGATATGTAGAATATGCACCTTCTCACGTTTACGTAAGGACAATATAAGTAATACGTTTATACATTTAACCATATGACATACACATGAAAATAAGTGGAGGTTTACTTATCTTGAATTCTAGCAATTTTGCTACATAATTAATAAAATCTAAATTCTTTGAATTCATTAGTCTATCAAAGCTTAATTATTAATCAATTTAAGTAAATTCCATTTACTTAAAAATGGCAAGTCATAGAACTATAAGCATACAATTAAGCGAATATATGCTATACTTTATTTTCATTTTAATAGAATTACATTTTAATAGAATTATATACACGTTATAATTAATTCTTATAAGCACGTTGATCATGTAGGACATCAAAGATACATTCTATTGAAAAAAAAATTAGCAACGAGAAAAATAAATTTGTTAATTAATATTAAATATGACATTAGGGTAACCATTATAAATACGCAAACACTCACGTAAATGGAAGTAATAAACACATCGATTGTTTAGAACGTTTAATGCACATTCAACTGTAAACAATTAGTCACGACAAAAAGAATTATACTAATTCAATAGTAAATAAATATAATATAAATGCAACAAATCAAGATAGGCGTCATAATAACAAAATCAAGAACTCAAAAATCAATTCACATAATACAATTTCTTTGTAAAAATGGGCGGTCCATTGTAATCGCATCTTTCGAACCCATTTCACATATAGTTCGGAATGGAAAGGAGTGAATGGACTCGAATCCATCTTGTATAAATGCTTAAATCGAAATCGAATAGTTTCATCTTGGGGTTTTGGAAAAGACTCAAAAAGAGCACTCTTTGTTTGAGAATTTGCACAAATGGTTGGAAGGTTGAAGAGACCCTAATAAGCCTCTTGACCCTTCACATGCCTAGGGTAGAGGGCATGGCTCGAGAGATAGACATGATTTCGAAAATGAAGGCCACGTACCATGACTGAACGAGGAAAACCCCTTGATGGTGAACGAGGAAGGTAGCTAGAGGGCCGTATTAACAAGCGTGACATGCCAGATTGATCCCTCCCTCCCTGCCCACAAATTTATTTACCTGTTTGTTTTACTACCAGATCAAATCTGGTTCAATCTATTAAGTAGTGATTCTTTAACTTCTGTGCGTCAATTTAATTACCAGATTTATTTATACATCAATCCACAAAATTTTACAACAGATGAAAGTTAAAATTGAAGGGAATTAGCATTTCCCTAGCAAGCTATTCCAAAAAGTTTCAGAATTATAAAAAATTGTGATGCTTCAGAAGGATATATGGTCATCTCCTTTCACTCAAGAGGGGCTGAGATGAAGGACCTGCAAGAGTAAGTTTTGCTCAATCAAGTCCACAGATTTCGTCCTGAAAATAACCATATGCACTAATTTCCTATCCGTGAACGAAAGACGATATATAAAGCAGAACTTCTACAGAAGCACTGAGAAAAATTTTAAACGGAAAAGGATGCATTAACTCAAATGTGGCTGAGAAGCCCGAACTCTCCGCCATACAAAGTCGAACATACAAAATTTGTCCATGCACAATTTTGAACTGGTTAATCCATGGCATAGAAGAGATAAGCAAGGTACATATTATCCCAGATCACCATTTTAATTAGGAAAAACTCAGTATGCAACTCAAGTTTGCATTCTTTTGGCTATTATTTAAATTTCTCAAACTGAAAAAAGAAAAGGATCCATCGTAGCCAGCAAAATTTCATAAGATGGCCAACTCTGTAGATGATTTTCTATGCACAATATCCAATATCTGTAATCATCTAGTGTTTCAACTCACAATCATTTCCAATTGTAACCAAGATCCAGAATGAAATAAAAATACTACAATTAGCAAACACAGACAATTAGGCCATATTATCAGTCACTAATGTCAAAAAGAAAAAATTTCATGCATTTGATACTTTACTGCTGCTTGTGAGGGTTCTTCTACGATACCTGTATGAGGTGCTAGAGAACTTTCTTTATAGCGAAAACCAAAATGGAAAAAGAATAATGAATCAAAAAGGTGATGGGAAGAAGGGGCAAGTTGCATCTCGATAATTGGAGGCCAAGCAGAAAATTTGGCAATCCCTTTTCTCCCCCATAAATCTTAAATTTTCCAAAGAACTCAAAAGTACCGGAATTCCCCAGGGATGGGAAGAGGGAAAAAAATTGTCTAAGTCATACAGTAACCCCATGTCATCCACCAAAGTCTAATTTCTAGATCTGACCACCAAGCCAACCTACAGAATATTCATGAAAGCATTTTCTGCACATGATATTTTGTCTTCTTCATTGATAAGTAACCCGTTAGCAAAGTGTGCAATATGTAGATGTTAAACAACTTTACATCTATAGAACCTCCATGTTTCACTTGATCCTAATTATCCAGCACCTTGTCTGATTCTTTGAAGAACAAACATATTTGCTAATCCACAAATATTAGAACAACTAAACAAAGTTCCTTCTTGAAATAATCTAAATTAACAAATTAGAAAACAATCTTCAAATTGTATAGTATTCCAGGGAACGATAATTTATTCTGTCCTTTGACTTTCATCAGCATTTCGTTAATTGTATTCCCCCAGGAGGCGCCTAGCGATCTATGAGTGGTCATGTGGTCACAATACTCAGAACTATTGCAAGTCAAATAAAAGAATTATGGGAAGTATTTAATTCTTTTGCAAAACGGAAAGGTTACATATCATTGATGCCCTGCTGCTGATGAGCATTTCTATGTTAAGAGAAGGTGACTAATACAGTCTGTATGTGTTCATGAGGTACCTCATTGAGAAGGCCCACAACTCTCCAATTTTTCCACATGGATGAACTAGTTTTGGCGAAAGAAATTTCATTATCTCCTACACTGAGCGAT
This sequence comes from Fraxinus baroniana, assembly GCA_903798355.1. Lineage (NCBI taxonomy): Eukaryota > Viridiplantae > Streptophyta > Magnoliopsida > Lamiales > Oleaceae > Fraxinus > Fraxinus baroniana. The sequence continues at coordinate 7,339 of CAIGRO010283676.1, read as the reverse complement.
CCTACAATTTCTAAATTATGTGCTTTTTTTTTTTGCATTATATATCGCTGCACATAGGTCCTACTTTCAAATCAAAGGACAAGATTGGACAAAGGATAAATGAAGTATAAAGGAAACTGTAGGAAATGCTAATTGTAGTTTGTCTGATTCAACACATTCCATCTCACCTATCTTAATCACAGAACACCTAGAAATACTTCTCATGCTACCTACAAGTCATCTTGTCATAATGTGCTTCAAAAAAGTGAACCTCTTTGGAGTCTGATCATCCATCAGCCCAACTCTTACATTCAAACGGATTCAGTTTTCTAGGCTAAGTAGAACAATGCACACCGATTCAAGTCAAATCTAAAGTTCAAGTTGACCTAAATTCAAAAACCTGTATATAGTCTATATTACAGGAGATAAGACCTTAAACCTATGCAGAAGTTCATCCTTTTTTGATATTAGATGTATCAAAATACCTGGCCTTTCAAGCCTATCCCAAAGTTAACAGTCCGAGAAACTAAAGATGCCATGAAAAGTCCATCTTCCATTATTACGACACCTCAAGCCACTCCACACGCTCTACCAGAATGTAATCAATTGTTTGCTACATATTCCTGTAAGTTAAACACACTAGACAAGAATTTACTTGTACGACCCGAGCCTCGTACCCAAGCTATTATATCATACGTACTGTCTGCTGTGGGAGGGTATCTGTTCTCTTACTCCTCACGGCTTTCTGTTGTGTCCCCCGTGACAATTGGTACCGAGGTTCAACTTAAATCTCTTGGATTCAAATCCTAAGAACTCAATAGAAATCTGTGAGAGGTAAGATGGGCTTAGACTTTCCCAAAACGGACAGTACATAAGTTAACGGCTTGAGCACAGAGGCTGGATCTTGACATTACTTGTCACACTTCCCTATTAGTTAAATATAAAGAAGATATTATATGGTGTTTAAGAAAATGCATATAATGTTGAATATTGTTCTTTTTACATGCATGATGCATCAATACCACGCTGCCAGCTTTCCATTTTATTAATCACACTATCAGATAGTAAAGGAATAAAAATCATTAGCAAAATGAAACAACAATCTCCAACACAACATGAAAAACATAAAAGCCAGTTTTATTCCACTAAAAACTCAGTATAGCACAAGTATGGTATTTGAGGAATGCAAATTTTTTTCTCCTAGTTCTTAGATTATATATGTTCTTTTATCAATGTTAGGAAAAATGACGTGAAAATGAGGAACAGTCGCATACAAGCAGAAAGAATACAGGAAGTATAAAAGAAAGAAGATGTTACCTGCAAGATCATTTTTTCTACTGGGCATCTGTTTACAAAATTTCTCCTTAAGTTCAGTTACAACAAGCTGCGATATAAGGAGACCCGCGGTGAAAGCCCCAACTGTTAGCATAACGAAAACCGCATCCCAGCCCTTTGTCGAAAGAAATCCAGTCAAAAGAGGACCGAGAGCAGCACCAATAGATCCAGTACCATCAATAATAGCGGTAACTGTTGCCAGTGCTCGAGAATCTCCTCTTAGAGAGCTATGAGTCCCAAGATCAGCAGAGACTGCAGTTGTGATGAGTGCGTATGGCCCATTAACAAATAAACCAACTATCATCATGAGTACAATGTTGATGGCCTTAGACATGTATCCATAGGAACGATATAGAAGCATCGCAGGGATTGCAGCGTACATGAAGCTGGCCGCTGTAATGGCCCGAGCCTTAAGTCTATCAGATATGTAACCAGCGAGAATTCCACCAACAATTCCTCCAACATCAAACAGAGTAGAAAGATTTCCAGCAGATTTCACTGACATATACTGACCCTCAATAGCTGCAACAGTATGAACGGAACATAGACGAGGAAGGGAAATCTTAAACGCAAATAAAATAACCCTCAAAAACAAAATCCAAAACCAATGTAAATGCAAAAGGATCACCAAATAAGAACTATATTAAGAAATTATTAAGTCTATCAGCATTAGATCATAGGACAGAGGTGTTATTTCAAACATACCAGAGAAGACAAACGTAAATGCAAAAGTATCTAGTCTAGAATTAGAACTGTATTGAGCAGTGTATTATGTCCATCTGCTTAAATAAAAGAGAAAAGGAGGCATTCAAACATGTCAGGCAGTTGATACTAAAATAGCAAGTTTTACTATTTTTGGAGTGACAATGACTCGACAAGAGTCAACATCCCAGATATTCTCGCAATTATTCCTGTGAATTTGATGAATCCAGCAAATAAGTTTTAAATTTTCTTATTCGTTTTCAGTTCCAAATGCATTCTGCAGTAGTAGTCAACTATTATATTTTGGCAAATTTTGATTGAGGCTGAATCTCCCAGTCTGGATCTTATGGGTTTTCTGAATATATTACTATAATCTCTTGACCCTGGAGTCTCAAATTAATGTCCACTTCTCCAATGGCCTTAAGAAATGATACCAACCTTTTATCATTTACCAGTTCCAAGTTAAACACATGACCCACATAACATTCTATGTCTTATTAAGATACAAAAATGGTGAAATGTGCAAAAATCACATGTTTAGGACTCCTACCTAATTGCTATTCCTATCCATGCCATGCACATATTTCGACATAGAGGATGCATATGTTTCTTATGTAGTCGTCATTATCTAACCATTAAGAATCGAAAGAAACACTAATTAATCTAGACTCGGAACAAAATGTCTCTATATATTTCAAAGTGACATCTGTGTGTGTACAACACACCCATTCCCTCAGCCTATCTATTTATATATGTATGCGCTATTGCATGATCACATGCGAGCATATGAAAAACATATACGTATGTGCATTCCAAGTGTTCTGCATCCTAAAATGTTTTAGAAACGACATTTAGTTATCTTTGTAGTTCTGAGGACTGGCGCAACTACTAGAAAGCTCGTTTGAACACAATAATGAATGACCTTAACCTAACGAACATGCGTATGAGCTCATATTCACCCAAATCTATCCTGTTACCACTTTGGTGGGAGTTCATCCTCCTGATAGGCAGACAGGAATAGATACTAACTACAACTTCTAACACACTGGAAAGCCAATAGAACTGATTAACAAATATATATCCATGCTTAGATTGAACAGTAATTCGAGACGCACTCTTATCAATTCTTCAACGACAGAGACCTGCAAGATCAGTCAAATCCATGGCAGGAAGGACTTAGTCCCCGCGCCTGAAAAGATTCGTGCATTTCATAAGCCAATTGGTAAGATAATGAGATTGCTCTAGTATTCTCAGCCAACAATATTGGAGAGATTCATTTTACCCTCGCACTGAGTACAAGCAACTAAATTGACCATAAAATGCTACACCAATTCAACTGTCTTGAGCCCCACATTCAACTGCCACACCATCATCCAGAATGCCACTAGCTGCAATCTCTCTCAATCTCCCTCTCATGCACACCCACACACCCTAATGACAACTGCTGCTTATACTGCCCCCAGATTACTACTGGCACCGTTTCAATAATACGAATCACCTCCTCAATCATTGTTCTCTATATCTCTCTGATGCACTCAGTGCATCTATCAACATACCAAAGTCATTACCAGTGAATTATCTACCAACATGCCAAAGTCAACCAAACAACTTGATAAATCCCTGTAAGTATACGTGCAGTAAAAAAATAACACACGGAGATGACACACATGCAGTTGCACAAACACATTGATAGAGATATAAGATGAATGAAATATTGGGAATCAGGGAATACCAGTGTGGCTAAGATAAAATGGCAACCAGTACAAAAATGTATATGCCACCAGCTTTGCAAAGAAAAGACATAGTGCAAATGGAATTACTCCCGGTATTAAACAAGCTTCAAGAAGCCCAACGCTTCTCCTGTTAATGGAAGTAAACCGAGGGTCAGTATTCTGCTCATCTCCAACCATAACATTTTTCAAAATCTGAGTTTCGACATCATCAGGCAATGTTGCCGCCTCCACAGGGAAACCATTTAGGTCAGCAAATCCAACATCTTCAGGATAAGCAGCCAAGAACATGTACACCATTATGCCACCCAGGAATATAAATGTGCCTGGAAGAACAAAAGACCAGCCCCACCCATAATATAAAACACTAGCGGCAAGCAACGATCCACTGATATTTCCAACTGACGTGTGAGCATTCCAAATTCCCATTATTAGTCCCCTCTTCCTCTTACCAAACCAATTACCAATAACAGCAACAACTGAAGGCCACCCTGTGGCCTGGAACAACCCAGCAACCATTTGCATTACCAAATAAAACCAGAAATCATGAATGTTCCAAAAGTAACCAATTCCAAATAGCGCCACAAAAATGCCACTTCCAATCATTCCAGTAGTCAAGAACAGCCGTAGGTCCAGTCTATCCCCTAAATGCCCTGCCACATACATTCCTATCGAATAACAAGCAAGAAATGCAACATCAATCTCGCCCAATTTTGACGTCCCATCCTCTCCATTAAATGGTGCCCAACCCTTGTTTTTTCTAGATCTACCCGCATCAATGCTACTATTAGTCACCATTACTTCCTTCCCAATGAAGAGATCCCCAACCGGCCAAGGAATAATCAAGTTCGAATATTTATTCGGGTCCGGATCCAGGACACTTTTGACTATACTACTGGGTTTTCTTGAAGCATGGTAACCAGTATATGCTATGAACGTAATTATTAAAACCATGTATCTATAAGTTTTTAAACTCCAATCCCTTCCCCTAACGCTCCTAATTAGCAAAATCCCAGGTGGGATATCCCTCATTGGATCAATAATACCCCTAGACATTTATAGAATCGCATATAATCCAAAACTTACCGCATAACATTCTTGAAAGACGAAACTCAAGCACAAGAATCCCACAAATATCTTCCAAGCATGAAACTGTTCAAGAACAGGGTGAATTGAATTTTTCCAAGTAGGAATCAAGTCAAGACTGAAATTTTACATATTATCCCTGATTTTCTTGAAAACAATGCACTTATGGGGTGGGTCTGAACGGTATCTTTTCTGGGTTACGCGTTTTGTCGTCTAATGCGTGTTAATGTGTGAGAGGGGGAGCTAGGTTGGCGGGAGACTTTTACATATTATCCCTGATTTTCTTGAAAACAATGCACTTATGGGGTGGGTCTGAACGGTATCTTTTCTGGGTTAATGTGTGAGAGGGGGAGCTAGGTTGGCGGGAGAATGGGGAAGTTATGTCGTGAAACGGAGAGAACACGTGGCAATCTTCAGCCATTTGAATTCCGCAAAAATTGGTTCTTCTGTGCCACGCATACGATTTGTTAATAAAGCAAGACCTTGTGGCCCGGCCACGTGGTTGATGCTGGCTGATTCTAGGATCACGACCTAGGTCATAACTAATCTACGTTTTAAAAATTAGCCGTTAATGATCTGCTTGATTGGTAAGAGCCCGTTTGAGCCACATTATAATGAGAATGAGAATGAAAAATATAGTCGTTATGAGTCCCACACAAGAGATAGAAAGTTTGTAATGTTGATGTGATTGATAACGGTCATATTTTTCATTTTAATGAAGAAAAAATGTGGCTCAAACGCCTAAAAGTGAAAACACTTGTATAAGTTGAAAAATAAAAACTCAAGTACCTCTTAAGAATGCATTTTCAATGAAATTGACAAAAAACAAGTTTAAAGTTGTTGTACATTGGAATTTGAAATTCATTTTCACTTTCGTATCAAACAGTCAAAATAGAAATTGAAATCTCGAATGCGACATTTTCCGTGGAATTTAGCCCCTGTTTGACACCCATTTTGGGAGAAAAATTGGTTTTTGAATAGTGATTGATGAAAGAATGTGTGGTTAAAAAGTAAGGAGAATTTTTTGGTCTATGTGTAATATAATTTTCAGTCCCGCTATACGTACACGCTGACCTGGCGTGTAATTCTTTTACACGCTGACCGGCGATCCGGCCAAACGCGTCACCCGGCCCAGATAAAAAAATCCCCAAATTGGTCGACCTCTTTCATATTCACTCCCCCAAATTGAAGAGCAAACACGCTGACCTGGTTTTCTTCTTTCAAATTCACTTTCCCCCTCCCCGATTTCTCGATTACCGTCAACGGCGACGGCGAAGGAAGCCCAACCCCCTACTTCAACGGCAACGGCGAAGCTCCATTGCGAAGAGAGATGCCGGAAACTGCTGAAAAAATCTAATTGTAAACCCTACGAAGAGTGCGAGGAAGGAAGAGTGAATCTCATCAAAACCCGTCTCTGAGTGCGAGTATCCAGTGCGAGGAAGAGTCGAAAAAATCTCCCAAAACTCGTCGAGCACATTGCGAGGAGAACTCGAAGAAATCTTCCAAAAATCGTCGGATTAGCAGTGTTTGCGAGGAGATCACAGCGCATATGGATTCTGGACCATTGAATTAGGTAACAGTTATTGATTGGAAGAGAAAACTATCAAATGAAATCCCAGTATCTTTTGACAGTTGTCACAATTGAAGAAGAATATATTTATTATTATAAAAGCAACGTAACTTTTAACATGTTCGTGAATCAAATTAAACTGGTTGATAAGATTTTAATGTTTGTGTTTTTTTCCTCCTTTTTGATCCTCAGACATAAATCTTGTTGTTCACGTTTCAAAATTGAATGCATGATGGCTGAGAATAAATCGAATTAACTGAAAGAAAAATAACAAAAAATCGAACGAATATCTGAAGCAGTAAGCTGCTATATAATGTGTATTCATACGATTTCAGTTGAATTTATACAAGTTAGCAGTGTTTGAAGTTTTCCACTTTAGTAGTGTGTTTGAATTTTTTCCAACTGAAAACGAATGTGCAACTCTGTTTGCTTCTTGCCAGATTTTCATTCAAGTTACAACTGTAATTTCAGTCTTCATTTGCTCATTCTGATTCGAAATGGTAAGTTGATTAATTTGTTGTATGTTGGTTTGTTGTGTGGTAGAATGACATGGAGGAATGCTGGAGTGTGCCATAGCTGTAGGTCCAAGGGGCATTTCTTCGCGGATTGCCCGGATAAACGACGTTGCCCTTGGTGTAAACATGGTTTCGTGAAGTGCTTCGAGGTCGAAAGGGAGACTGAGAACAAGGGCAAATTGTTCAATTGCTGTACTGCTAAATGTAGGTACTGGGAATGGGTGGATAAAGCAGAGTCAAGCGGGGAATCATCCAATGCCGCCACTGCTAACTCAGACAATTCTACAGTAATTGAAGAAGAAATTTAGCAGATAAATCGTACGTTCAAATCTTGGTGTCGGGTAGTTGAAGAAAGAGACATTGAGATTTCGATTAATGTTACAATACGCAAAGGTCGTGGAAAGGTGGAAGTGGATAGGAAA
>CAIGRO010283663.1:0-10407 GCA_903798355.1 Fraxinus baroniana | reverse complement strand
TTCATGTTCAAATGAAAAAGAACTCTGAACTTTTTGATCAAGTGATGATGAAGCCATGGATTATAACCACCCTCAAGAGAGTTTCGCTTTCTGAAACGTGCTCGTATGATGTATCTATGTAAGAAATACTAAAGTTGGTTCTTGAAATTAAATTGGGTATTACAAGGGAATTGGTTTGGTTTTCTTGGAAGAAAATGTGGGTTGAGGTGGAAAATTAATGAAAGAGCAAACATATATAAAGTGGTTCCATAGGTGGAGAGAAACAATGGATTTGGAGAAAATGACAAACAACACGTAGAAGCATGGATGTTTCTAGTTAAGGTTATTTTAATAAAAGATTCTTGCAATAATAGTTGTAACACTAGACAGTTTTCATCACATGATAATTGATAGACATGATTAAGGGGAACACATTAGCATTTTCTCCATGGTTTCGTTTAAAATATGATAGTCGGTTTTAAACTAATTGATTTCAACTTTTTGAACTATGATATCATATTAAGTTTTGATGTTTCATCTTAAAAAAATCAACTGTTTAAGAGAAGTAATTCAAACTTCTATATGTTAATTAATATTCTCAAATTTAATCAGAGTGAAATTTACGTGGAGTTCACGACTTCACTCTATGAAATGTGGCCGTACCCAACCCCTTCACATTCATTTCGCAAGCCTCTCATTCATTTTTATTGAATCGTGGTGGGAGAACGATTCAAAATATAAAAACTGATCGCTCATGACTTTCACCATGTGAATGTATATGACTCTACGTACCATACTATCAAAAAAATAGAATCGACTAATCGTTATTTGACTCGAAAGTGGAGAAATTCATTTTATTCTTGATTACTATATGGTTATGTTTATCATGATCCAAAAAGAGTCACTGGAACTTGATAGGTAGTTTCATAGAGAATAAAATTAATGTGCATGTTTTGTTGTTTTTTCTTCTAGTGTAAGGCTAATCAAGTTTGTTTATGAATTGATTTGGAGGTTTGTCGGACTGTTTAGTGAGTAAGGGGACACTAATAGACCATTTATTGGTACAAAAATTAAACTAATAATTATTGGAAAATGGCATCAAAATGTAGCCTTTGGTATGGAGTAATATAATGTTAGAGAATCTCAAGTTTACGACTTCGTGTGATCTCCACTCTATAGGTAATTGGCACATCTTTAAATTTGAGCTAATAATATTTCGGAGTGGGCAAATACATTATCGCTAAAAAAAATTGATTAAAACTTAAGTTAAAATTAACAATTTCTTGTAACTACACTTTTTATAGGATCCATAACTTTCAACCATACATTCAATTAATTACTTTTATCAAAATATGCTAAAAATCTAATTTTAATCTGTACCAAACATGAGGTTAATATTACTTAGCATTGTGTTGTTATGGTGATTTTTAATTTTTTTTCTTTCCTTTCACTAATTATATTGATAAAGAACTCCACACATATAATTTCTTGCAACGTGTATAAGGCGCCATTTCAAGTCTTGTGACTCCACTCATTTGATGTTGCACTAAAACCCTGTAGGTGAACGATATCGTAAACAAGAATGAAGTGAATGTGAATTTAAGTCTAACTTTAAAAGAATAATACAAGTATGATTAGATGGATGATAGTTATTAATAAAGGATAATGCTATTTGGACAAAATATTGTACAAAATGGTTGACAAAATAGCTACATGGTACCCCCCTATTGGAGGGGCTCCTGTCCCCGCAGGCACCCCTCCAATAGGGGATGCCATGTGGCTATTTTGTCAACCATTTTATAATGGGTTTTGTACCTATAGCATTATCCATTAATAAAATCTAAAACTAACTAACTAATCTTTTTAATTGGGAAGCATTTATGGATACTCAAGTAAGGGTGAGCAAAAGGACTTCGAATCCTAATGTATTCTTCCATTTTAAAATCACTTTAAATGTTTAAAAATACTTATCCGGATTTTAAGATCAATGTCCATATTTTATTTAATAATATCTTCTGAGTAGAATTAAATATATGATCACATATGGTGCAAGACATCCTTATTCTGAATGCATTGAATCACATGAATATTTAGAGTTGTGAATCATGCAAAGTATAGTGGTATATCATTATTCTTTATTAGACATCATATTAATTATTGTCCAAGTAATTGAAAAGCAATAAGATCTCAACACAAATGCTTAATGTTAAATTTTGAGAATTAATAGCAAAACATAATGTTCAATGTCATCCTAGTATCGACACAATTAGACAAGCATCATAAAATTACAATAAAATGAATTGAATCGAAACGTCATCCGAAATTACAGATAGAGAAGAAAAGATGGAAAAAAATCTTCGAACTTGAATCCCTTCAATGGTTCTCGATCAATATCCTTGAATATCTTCTTCAATGGGTTTGGAAACTCGAATAAGTATATAAAAAACAATTATAATTTACTTAGGCAATACGCTTATCGTTTGGCAACACTAACTCAAAATAATCAAATGATTTTTTTGACTTGTGAAGTTTCTTAAGACTTGGTCATATAAATGTCCAATGATGAGAAGAAAGTAACACAAGATGAAATCATATGGTGACAAATTAAATGGGGATTGAAAAAGAGTGGTGAGGTATGGGAGGGTTGTGCAGCTGTTGGTGGAAAGCATATAAAATTCATGGACTAAAATATTAAGTTTTATTTATTTATTTATTTTTTTAAATGCACGAATGAAATCTTACATAAATGGGAACGAATCAAATATAATTTATTGTCTCCTTTATTTCCTACAAGAAAATCTAAATTAACAGGCGTGGCAAATCCTGATTGGAGGATGCTGTTGGTCTTGCGTGGATAATTAATCATCCTTTAATGCATTTGTACATTGAATATTATTTTGTATGCATGCGCGTTTTAAATGTCATTTTATTAAGAATAAAATGTCACACTGCTTAAATATTAAGAGAATAATTAAGACATTGAATCATTCATTTTTTTAAGATTGAACTTTAAGAGAGAATCTCGATATTCGATAGGATATTANAATCTAAATTAACAGGCGTGGCAAATCCTGATTGGAGGATGCTGTTGGTCTTGCGTGGATAATTAATCATCCTTTAATGCATTTGTACATTGAATATTATTTTGTATGCATGCGCGTTTTAAATGTCATTTTATTAAGAATAAAATGTCACACTGCTTAAATATTAAGAGAATAATTAAGACATTGAATCATTCATTTTTTTAAGATTGAACTTTAAGAGAGAATCTCGATATTCGATAGGATATTAGAGTCTAAAAAAGTTGAAACGAATAATTCATTATTTTGTCTCGAGTTTAATAAGCGGTCATATTACACGATTATCTTCAAATGAACCATTATGTTTTAAGAATAGAACATGATGTTGCAAAAACATTATTTGACGGTTATTCACTTTAACAAAGTTCACCTTTTAAGATATAGAACTTAAAGATTCAATACGTACGTTTCATATGTAGGATTAGTTTAATCATGTAATTAACATGATATTTACTTCTCTTTATTCATGAAAAAGAGGAAATTCCTTAGATAAAAATAGCAAGAATAAAAATGTACTTTTTTTTAAAATTTTTAAATCTAATTCTCATAATTCAAAATTATCAACTCCTTTGGTATCTTTCTCTAGCTAAGTTCTTTGGCAACATAAGTTTGGTATAAATTAGCTACATGATATTTATGGTAAAGGAATCTATCAGGCCTTTAGAGCATATTGTCAAGCATATTTTTTATCCCCACATAATTAGGACTTGTTTGAGCCCCATTTTCTTTTTCTTTTTTTTGGTTAAAAAATAAAGAAATGTTTTGGGTTTGCGTATAATATTATTTTATTGAAAAATGTGTGATTGAAATGGGGTAAAATCAATATTCAAGAATTCATTTTGATGGGAAAAAAATGGGAGTCAAACAAGAGGTTAGTATGATTAACAATTTTTTTAAATTTTTTAAATTTTTTTTTTTTTATTATTATCTATACATTCAATAAGACTCAAAACTTATAAGTACTTAAAAACATTACCAAGCAAGCACTTATATTTGACACATTTTGTTTAGTGTTTATATTATAGAAGGGTCGGCTTAGGGGCAGACGCATAAATTTAAAATTAGGGGGTACAATCGAACTTGCAAAAAAGTTGGGAGAAATTTTACAATCGAAAATTTATATATGTCCAAACTTTGATTTAGATTAAAATTTAGATTTCAATCGATACCAAACATGATTTTTTTTGTCAAAAATTCTTAAAAGTTGTGGGACACATGCCCCCCTAGGACCCCCTGGGTCCGCCAGCGGGTGGGCTAATATATTGGCACCAAAACTTTTATTTGTTGCCGCATATTTTAAATATTATACTCAAGGTCTTCAAGCTACGCTTACTGTAGCACTTATGTCTGTAACTTTTTTCATCAATTTTTTTATCTTCTAACTTTTCTTAATCAACATATTTTATTATTGATGATGGTTTATGTCAAATTATTCCTTTTGCATGCTTTGAAATTAAGGAAAATTATTTTGTCATACTTTATATTTATTATTTTGTAAAATATGAGGAAAAATAGAACTTTTTAGTTTACACATTCCCAACGTACTTTTTGAGCAAAAACCGTTAACATAAGATCGATGTGAATAAAGTTAACTGGGTTTTTTTTTGCAAGAATTGATAGCAAATAGATAGATTAACCAAAAACATTCAGTAGCACTAACAACATAAATTAGAAACTTGGTAAAAGACTCCCAAGATGCAAATACTCGAACCATTTTCTACAAAAACTGATGAATACGTATACATAAAATGGACAAAAATATTCTTCAATTTTTTAAAAATTTATTCGACAATCAAATTCGGAAAAAAGTTCAACTGTAACTAACAAATTCAGAAATTGAATAAAAAATAATAGAAGTAAACCCTAATTTCCAATTGTCACCACAAACATATCAAGAAATATACTGAAAATGAATTTGAATGGAAAACCTAAAACTCAACTTGTTCACCAGTTTCCAAGTATACTCCCTCCTAAGCTATAATCTCATTTCGAAAGAAGTAAATGTCCCTGGGCCTGTTGAAGATTTCATAGCGGAGAAGCTCATTAGCATCTGGCCTCTTTTCAGCGTCCCAATTTAGACACTTGACAACCATCTTCTCGAAATCCTTCGAAAACCCTCTTTCATTATACTTATCTGGAACAGCACACGATGGAATCAATCCTTTGAGAAAACCCATTTTTTTCTTGTTAGGGTTAGGGTTCTCGTTCTGTTCTTTCTTTGGCAGACATTTATTCTTGCTTATTGTTCTCACCATGTCCTCAAAACTATCCCTGTCACACACCCGAAGGTCACCATAAGCCAACTCCAAAGCAGTTATACCAATCATCCATATATCAGAAGCCTTGGAATGATTTTGTGTGAGATAAACCTCGGGCGCAGCAGCCCATTCGCATATCGAATAACTAGGCAGAAATGAGGAAGAAGAGGCCTGAACACTGCCATATTCGAGTTTGTGTTCGTATATAGTGGCGCTATATCCCAGCTTGATTTCAGGTTTTGAACTAAAGAAAACATGGCCTGCATTGATTTCTTTGTGGATGAGTCCATTTGCGTGGATAATCGAAAGACCGGATAGAGTTTCTCTGAGAGAAAGTACAATGAGGTGTTCTGGAAGACCTTCAGGGAATTTCGCAGCAGTGATGGATCGGAGGGATCCCACATCCATATACGGGAACACCACACATAATTTCTCATTGTCCACAAACGATTTAGTGATTCCCATGAGGTTTTCATGATGAGGGAGTACGCAATTTCTTTCAACTTCTTGATTCAGCTTGTTGAAGGCCTCTTGTTGATTGACTTCGACCAATTTCAGAGAAAAAAACACATCATGAATCCCAATTCTTGAATAGTCACTGAAGTTTTCTGCAATGTACGCACATCTGTACACTGTAAGACCTGATGCAGTTCCAATTCGGCACATGGTTCTGTACCTGTTTCTAGTTGCAGCTTCAAAGACAACAATGCAACTATTTTCATCACCATCATCCTCCTGTGTACTCGAGGCTCCTTCTAAGCTAATATTGGCCCACTCGTCCATTATGAAGGATTTGTCTTCTTGTTTTGAAGTTTTCTTGAATTTCAGAATAGTTCTTGGAAAGAGTTGGGAATGGAATAGCTGACGAAATGTTGAGAGTCAAACTTTGAAGAGGGTTTATGCAAATTGAAATGGAAGAGTAGTTATATGAAACTAACAAACATGATTATTTAAATTTTGTTTCCAAGAATTCCGGAAGAAAAATAAAAAAAATCTGTATGCATTATATTGATAATATGCAGTGTAAGGTTTACTTTCTTGAAAATGCAGAGACATGAGAGAGGTTTCTTGATGAGGTCTATCCAGTGTTATGCAAGAATTTCAAGAAAATTCCAAGTAGTTAAAACTGAAAAGGTGACTGTTAGAATCTTGATACCTGATGCTATCTCTGCATGCTGATATATCAATCCTGATCATGACACACCTGCCCACATGATTAGGTTTTTAAGATTTTCTTATTAGCTTTTTTTTTTAATCAATTTTAGCAGGATTATTAACCTTCCAAATGAAATGACAGTTCCCATTGTTTCATTAATTTATCAATTACAAGATGTTACGGCAAAAAATGACGAGGCAACGAGAGGATGATGACTAAATCAGCAAGTTCACCGAATCAAAACTCCAACGGAATGCATTGGAGTGGCCAGAAGCTTGAAGATAGTTGTTTAGATTATTCCATCCCGAGGTTCAAGGGCGGACCCAGAAATTTTTTTCACTGCGGATTATATTCGTATATGTTTGAAGTTCAGCTTAAGAGAGATAGAGAGCTGAAACAAAATATCCCCTTCAACTCCAAAGAAGCAATCTGGAAGACCAAAGAAGAATAAGCTTTGTAGTACAAAGCAAAAGGACACATAAGTAAAGAAAAATGAGCCCCGCAGATAAATATTGTACATATAAAAAGCGTATCAATATATCAATATTGTCGGTAAGAAAACATTTAGAGCCTGTTTGAAAGGGCTAAAAAGTCGATTAAATTTGAAAATATGGTCGTTATTGGGTCTCACTCGTCTAATAAAAGTCAACAATAACGACTAATTTTTCAATTTTAATCTCTACCAAACGGGCTCTTATCTTAGGTTAGTAGGAACTTTTAGAAAAGGAAAAAGAAATAGGACATAACTACCCTTCAGACTAAATTGGACCCAAAAAATTAGTGTAGGATGCAGCAGATGAGAACCATTAATGACGCAATTTAACTCTTGAGGTTCTTTATGAAAGTCAAGCTACTCTCATTGTGAGTTCAGTTCAACATAAAAACCAATAAAATCCAGACTTCTATGGACAAAATTCCAAATTTACATCCTTATCCATATTTACATCATGAAGACTTGCTTGCGAAAAATAGGCAGTGCACTGCCAAGATCCAAAGATGTAATTAATGAGTGGTGGTGTGGCCATTTGCGAATGGCTAATTATATTCTCACTACGAATTTTATTAATAACACCACAATTTTAAACATTTTTTTATTTACTTAAATAGTTTTAAGTAAAATTACATAAATGAAGTTCTAATACAATTATCACATAAAACAATTTATTGTTACACCACAATCATAAACCTTGTTTTTTCTTTTTTTTCCCTCAACAACCGTACATAGCTTTTCCATCGACCGCTTTTGCGTTCTTCCACGACGAAAAATAATTTTCATTTTCTCACAGATTTCAGTTCACGATGAAACCTAATCCGTATTAATTTGATAAAAATACTTAACTCATGGCTGCTTAGTAACGAAAAGTTACTAAATACATCAAATCTGGCGTAAACACATAAAATCTGAATTTGAATTCCGCTAATAGAAAATATTTAGGAATTCAAATTACGCCAAATTTGATGTATTTAGTAATTAAAGATGGGTTAAATATAATTGCAAGAATTCTTTGAACTCTAATGAAATTAAGCCAGAATTTCTGTTAGCGGAATTTTGAAATACTAACAGAATCTGATATGAGAAATAATGTGCAATATTGGGTTGGATTGGAAATGTTGGAAATTGAATAATTCATTTGTGAATAGAGTATCATATTTATTTGTGATTCTGTTTATGACCAATGTAAAAAGGCAAAAATGATGGACATCATTTGGATTTGTGGTTATTATTAAGCCTAGTTAAAAAGAATGGAATTGCGTTAACTTACTAAAAAATGTTGAATACATTTATGCTTTCATTCTTATGATTATGAGTAATATTGGAATGATGAGTACACTACAATACATTTTTTTTTTTTCATTTTTAGTTTTTATTGGATTAGAAGTGTAACTGTAAATTTGTTGTGGTGTACTTGTTAAAAATATACTTTAATTGTTGTGTGATTATAATGTGGTGTAATAAATAAACTTTGTTTTTGGTAATATAATTACCCTTTGCAAATTCAGAAAGAATTAGATGAATTTCCAAAAATGCCCCACCTACAAACTCTAGAGCCCCAAAAACTTCTCAAAAAATGCTAGTGCTAGATAATAGAGTCGGTATTTATCATGTTGATTTTGGGCTCCAATCCAACCAATTTCCGGTCTCAGTTAACACCACAAGCGACCAACCAAATCCCAAACCCAATTGCTCCAAGGTTCCCACAAAGTGCTGAGTGTGAGATATAATGGAAGGTCAAAAACAGCCACAAAGGCTAAGGTGGAAGAGCAAGCACAGTAACGTACCAAACAAAATCGGAAGCATGAAGCAAAGGAGGCGCTGCTTTCTCTCATTCACGGCTACTACAATATTCACACTATTTAACAACAGTAATAGGACACTAAAATAACAACAAATGTGGGCTTTTAGGTCAAAGAATAGTAAGGCCCAAAAGGTACAAAGTAAATGCGTTATCAACCAACAAGTCGTCCAAGAGTTTGGGTTGAACTATGAGCAGGATTAATTTAATTAGGCTGCTTCAAATTGCTCAAGTAGTTTATATGATCGGTCTGAATAAACGTGGTGTCGATATTTCACTTCACTCATCGACCAAGGCTTATGAAGTATAATCCAACAAAATCGGTTTAACATTATCGTCCGAATTTATTGGGTATCAAAATCCAACATATCAAAGAGCAAGAACTCGAAAAACATTATAGAATACAAGCTAGGTCAAGATCTAGTCAAAACCATAAATTGCCCATTTACAATCTGGTCTGGAAGCAAAATAGATCCAAAAGTCTTGCACGTAATGGTTTTACATTGGTGCAATAATAGGTATCTTCTGCAGTGTTGTCTCGTACTTGAGGCCAGTAGTATGTACGTTGTAGAAGTGCTATCCTCTCTGGGATGCCCTACTCAAATCGTGTCGTGGCATTTTGTGAGTAGTGACTTTCTCAAGTTTTCGCCTTTAGGGACAAATAGGCGGTCTCCTTTAGTCTTCACTAGACCCCCATCGAGCCAGAACTGTCGGAGTTTTACCTCGCTTGACGAGGTCGACCAAATATTGAGTAGCCAGGTCCTTATCCAAAAGCGCCCGAATTTAGTCCATTGTATTTGTGGTAACTATGCTCCCTGAAAGAGCGACCATAGAGCAAATAGTAGCCAAGCTGACCCGACGACTAAGAGCATCGACGACATGATTTCTAGATCCAAGACGATACTCCAACATAAGGTTGAACTTTGAAAGAAGTTCCTGCCACCGTGTCTGTTGGCTTGATAGTTTCGATTTTGACATGAAGTGACTAACTGCAGGCACGACAATCCCACTTTTCAATGTCTCTCCCAATTGTTTTCGAAGCTCTTCAAGCTCCGGCTGGTACATACGGTATGGTGCCCTAGCAGGAGGTTTGGTACCCGGAACAAGTTCAATCTCACGATCAATTGCCTTCCTTAGTGGCAATTTCTTTGGTAACTCATCTGGCATAATGTCCTTAAATTCCTTAATAAGCATTGTGATAGGTTTTGGAATACGGCCAGTTGCCTCTTCGATCTCCTCTGTTCGAAGGGTCCACAAAAATGAGGGTTCATTCCTTTTGAAACCTTTACTAAATGGCATGGTCGGGATACTTTTCTCAATTGTTTTCCTAGCTTGTGTGGGGATGACGCACGGTTTACTACCCATCATCATTAACGAGTCGAAATATGGCAACACTGCTGTCTTTATATCCTGAAGAAATTCTAATTCCAGAATGAGCTTGAAATCATCTATCTGAACTGTCGACAAATTTACCCTTCCTTCTAAAGGACATACTTTGATTGACACGGATTTTACTACTCTCGCTATTGGTTGATCAGCGAAGTTGATTGCTTTAACTTTTCCCTTACATTTTTCTAGAGCAAGTCCGAGCCGATCTACTTTTGTACTTGCGAGGTAGTTGTGGGTAGTACCAGTGTCTA